>MNPL01020466.1:962-15604 GCA_002081605.1 Tropilaelaps mercedesae
AGCTCGCATCGCTTATCTATGAGCCGTGAAATAGAACTACAGTAACTTTCTTGTCGTTGCTAAAAGCCACTGCGACATTTAGCGTTGAGCAGCAGTTGGCGCAACAGCAACAACCTTGCGGAATCGCGAAAAACGTATTTTCTCGTCCAACGTCCAAGTCGGCCAAAGAAGAAAATGTAGTCTAAAAAGAAACCCACTTTTTCCCACTCGTTTGTGGTGTGACCTGATGCTGTCCATGCTGCTGATAGTGGCGACAACGGCTACTGACTGCTGTGTCTGTGTTTTACCGCGCGATGCGTTCCTTATACGCAAAGCGTTGTTGTGTGTACCTCGTCGTTGTCGGCCGCAGTCACGTCAGTTCAGGTTGACACCATCATCACATTATGAGGCTCATGTCGCTATGAGTGTCGTCGTCGTCGTCGCCGCTGCCGCCGCTTTTCCAGAGCTTCTCTAGACAAAGGCGTTAACCGCATTCGTCGAGACGATGTTTAGCCAAATTGTTATTATGCCTACATTGCCCACTTGGCCGGCCAGCCGTTTCTAGCTACTCGGTTGCTATGTGATGAGTACAATTCCATAGTTTTCTTTTTTTTTTGTATCTATGGATCAGCGACAATTAACTGGTGTATTTTTTATTAGTCTAATGAAGGGTGTGTTTTGTTTATGTCTGACCGCTATACGTGTTTGTGTTGACATGTCAAGCGTAGCTACCAGGTGAACGCCAAAGCAACTGTCGTGCGCAGGCAAAATATGGCCAACAAACATTTAACTAGTCGTTGCGGTATGATGACAATTAAGGCTTGTCAACGACCTAAGAGTTTACTGTTTAACGACTTCATCGACATCCGCGAACGCCACTTGGAAATCACACTATTATGCGTATTTCGCCGTTGATGTATACATAACAGCACAAATTCGTTGCGTGACTAAGCTTTCTAGGTAGATGCAAAGGTAGCTAGCGACTCAGATATATATATATATATATATATATATATATATACACACAGAAAAAACACTAAACAGAATTAATTTTTTCCATAAATTATCCTAATTATGCTGTGTATAGAGGACTTTTGCAGAAAAGTGCTTTCCGTTTGAAATGATCAGCTATCAACGATGCGACAGCAGAAGCGACAAATGCAGCGCAATTTAATGAGGCCAAGTGTTCTAGGTAGGTAGTTGCTAGAAATGTTCCACGATGTCGTTGCACGCCGGGGTCTATGCCACAGGTTCGAACCGGCTGTAGGAACACAGCTGACGGCCACAGAAGGTAAATGATTATGAGTTATGTTATTGTTTTTCCTGGGCTGATTGTCGGTGGTTGATTGCCTTTAGTCGTTGCTTTTGATGCAGTAAAAAAAAAGTGTCAAGAAGAAATTACTCCGTCTGATGGCATCGTTGCTGAAATGTTCTGTGGTGGAAAGCGAAATGCTTCGCTGTAACGTTGGCTAATTGTCAGCGAGACTGCTCCGTATAGTGAGACAACAGGAGACAAAAATTTATTCTGGGCGAAAGAAGCTTTGCCGAAGTATAACCAGGCGCACACACACACACACACATACGCTCAAGAACGAGCCAACCCAAAGTAAATAGGCCATTTGGCGAGCAACACTAAAGACGGCAGGCAGACGGACGAAAACGGAAAAAAAAGACAGAAGAAGCACGACCAGATGAGAGCGAAAAGGAGCAAAGCCGAGATGAGGTGGTGTGGGGCACCTGGACTGCCGCTAGCATTTTACCGACGTCGTCTACAGTTGGCATTGGCCAATGACGCTATCGTCGCCGCCTCTGCTGCTGTCGCCTTTTCTATGCGTACGCTCTTTTCTCTGCTGGTTTTAGATCTGTTTTGGTGGCTTCGGTGGTGACCGGTTGGTTGGTTGGTACTCCAGGGGTTGGCTGTCGTGGGCCCCGGGGTGGCGGCCGAGGGGACGCAGAAGAGGCCCAAGAGAGACAGGGAGGGCGACTGGCAAAGAGGGAGCTACAGTTTCGAAAGAGGAGCCGATATCTCCTTTGCTGTGTTGTCAGTTCCGTTGCCATTTGATGTCCTGTCGAATCGACTGAATCAGTTGGATAGTGGCTATCACGGCTATCGACGGGCAACGGTCCGCCGTTGCCAACGGAAGGGCGGAGAAGGCCTTCGGATGGGGCTGAAGACTACTGGAATAGTTTAGGTAGAGTTGTTCCTTCAATGGGACAGAAGGAGTAGGATAACGATGATGATGACGACGATGACTACCACCAGTTAGCTGGTAATCGGGCTTCTGCCTTCTAGTGGTCTATCGCCTCGTACGATGGAGCTGCAGCACAATCAGATGGGCTGGTGAGAAGACTGATGTTCTTTGGTGTCGTCTTCTTTGGACAGAGAATGACGACGCCGTCGCGATGACGGATAGTGAAGCGTCACAAGCACAAGTGGAAATTGTCGATTGCCAATTGACAACTGGCAGTACAATGCTAAATTCAAACGGCAAAACGGGCGCCTTTTTTCTTCACAGGTGAAGAACTAAAGCCGCGTCAGATCCGCCAGGTTGATCTGTGTACGTTTGACTACGAAAACTCAGCATCCATAGCTCGGCGTATGCGACACCTCGGTCGTTCCAGCAACCTTTCGTGCTGCGAATTGATTAGAAGGTAACTTAATGCACAGAATATACACACGCTAAATGTTTGGCATCGTGTTGTCAAATAGCTGTCGTTATTGTCATCGTCGTTAACGGCTTCGCTGTGCAGACGCGAATAAGAGAAAAATTAGCAAAAAAGACGACAAGACAAGAAAGCACAGACGACAACGACGGCAGGCGAATGAAGAAAATGATGAAGGAGGCAAAGAAAATTGCTGACCTGAACCGCGAGCGAAGGCTGGAGACAGAGGTCAGTCGGCGGCGTTGAGCCGTCAATGTTTGACGCTCGCTGACGGCGACAACGAACTGCCATGCGAGAATAGCTACTATTAGAAGAGTAAAGCAAAAACTGTCACAAGACACGACAAGTGACGTTACTTCAAACGACTTCGAGATGGTTGCGGCAGTTCCATTCGACACGACATGAAAAAAACGAGGTCGGATGGGAACGGTGAGCTAAGAGATGACGGTTGGAAACGAGAATAAGGCAAAAAATTAAAAGGCTCTCAAAAGGAAAAAGCCTTCCCACACTCTCGTCTGTAGCTGGCGAGTAAAGAGAGTCTCGTGCATAGACTGATCGGAGTGAGACGGTCCAGCCAATAAAGAGCGCCCAGACGGGCGGTCCTGTACGATGCGTGAAAGCTACGACGATTGAAATAAGGCGGCACGCACAAGCCTCCGATCAGTGTTTCGTGTGTGCCAGAGGCCATCCGTCCGTCCATTCGTCCGCGCAGAACTATTCGATTTCAGCACTAACTTCTCTGCCGTCTCCCGGTTGACGATGGCGTTTCGACCGGCAGAGAGCCTCCGCTGGCGCTGGCTAGGTCGCCTCTGTTCGGGTCCCGGAAAAACCCCCTGAGCAGGTTGGCGGCCCTTCGTTTTTCCTTTCCATTTGAATCTGGCTGCTGCCGCTGGTGCTGGCAGGAGCCAAGGCTGCTACACGACCAACATCACCGTTACTACGTTCGTGGTGCTTTGGGTTGGGTTCCGTTTTGCACCTCTTGGCCGACTGCGACTACCACCATCGCCATCGTCTCGGCTTGTTCCCATTTGCTGTGGACGGGGTCCCACGACAGACTGCGTGTTCCCCCTTCACTTTTTCACCGCCTTCTATCCATCCCCCTTTTGCACCCATCCTTTTACTCCTCCTCCTCATACTCCTCCTACTCCTCCTCCTCCATTCTCTGTTCTTTTACCCGCGATTTTTCGCCCAAACTCCCCGTCACAACGGCAAACGGCAGTCAGACAGTTTAGCCTGGCATGAGCTCGGGACCGCCGCCGTTGGCAGTGCCACAGAGATCGAGCGATTCACTCGTGGCTTCTTCGTTCGCCTCTCCTCGTTACGATTACTCGACATCGTGTGTACTGTGCTGACGTGGCGAAAATAATTTGCTTTAATTTCTTGCCTTGGACCTGCTTCAGAATAGCAGCAAAAGCTGTGGAGCCAAGATAAGTTAAAAGGGAACAGAAAACTCAAAGTGAACAAAAAACGATAAAAGAACGGTGAACAAGAGAAGGAAGCAAAAGCAGAAAAAGGGAAGGCGAAAACGGAAAAACGGCGAGAAAACAGAAGACGAAACAGAAGTGAAGATGGGGTAGGTGACAGGAGCAGTGCCTAGTTGTTGAGTTTAGAGAACGAGATTACCCTCTTCGTTTTGGGGAGATTATGGAACAGATGTCTGTCTGTCTGTCCGCCTCTGTGTCAGCGGAGGGAAGACAGCGGCGGAGAAGGACTAAAAAATAAGGTTCGGGAAAGATTGCCCTTTATGCTGAACACGAACGGCATTTAATGGCCCACACAACAGAACACATGTAATCTTAAGATTGGAAGAGGTATGCGAGAGCTGTTCCTCTTTCGTATCGCTGTAGCAACGCTTCCGCCGGTGTGAAAATCAAGGAGGAGACAGAGGGCCAGCTTTAGTTAGGAGATTCGTCTTTCTCGAGCTGCTGCTGCTGCTGCTGCTGCTACTGTTAGCAGTACAATCCTTTATAGCGATGACGTTTTGTACGTCCGTCCGCCCAGAACAAAGGGATGAGTAAGGCTAGATCGCCTCCAGCTGAGTGTCTTGCCCCCAGGGGCGGTCTTGCCTTATCCACTGGTCCACTCTAGGTCCACTAAGTGGCTTATTTTTTAGCGTGAAGCGGAAACATGTACTCGGAAGACAAGCAAAGAGGCAATGTAGAAACAGCGGCGGCGGCGGCGGCAACAGCAGCAGCACCAAATGAAAATCAGAACAAGATGGGGGAGGCGTGACACGCAAGTGGTTAGTGAGTGGCGTGCAAAAAAAGGCGCACACACACACACGCACACACATATATAAATATATATATATGTCCTCTACTTTAGCGACAACTCAAACAACAATGTTACCTGAACTAAACTTTTTACAGACACCGCCCGTTTTAGCTGGGACCTGCTTTTCGCATGATTTCAAGCAGCGACGATGTAGCCTGTATGGCCTGCAGAAATGAAGAGAGTAGTTTCTGCTCCGTCTTCCCTCAGAGAATCCAAGTGAACCCGAACCGGGGGTCCGGCTTCAGAGTCCGGCCCAAAAGCAACGGCTGCGAGTGAAAGGCCATCAAAACGAGTGCAGCTGCACCGCAGTCGCGATGGCTGCCAAACGAAGCTTTGAAAGAATCGATTTCGTCTCTGAGATAACGAAGTGTTCCGTAGGGGTGAGCCTAGGACGGCGCCAAAGGACACATTAGGACACATTCCCCCCCTCCTGCTAATAAGTGACTTCGGCCGCCACACGTCGTGAATTGGCGCAATCAGACTGAACGGGAGGCGAAGATGAGCGCCAAGTTAACAAATCGGATATAACATTCGAAGAGAATACCAAATAAAGCCGAAGACACCATAAACGAAATGAATAGGCTAAATTAACGTTTGAAATCAGTTTATAATGTAGATGTGTTATGATGATTAGTACGGTCGGTTAGAGAAAATCACCTTTGAACGACAGTATCGAAAAGGTTTGCGGAACGCGGACAGCACCAGAAATTTGCAACGAACAAGACAGAAAATTCGCGTTAGTCAATCAGTTCCAATGAGTTGAAAGACACATTAGCTATGACTTCGGGGGTGCCTTTTGGGTGAATTTGTACTTCGTGGTGATGTTGCGGTTGTGACTCCTGTTTGCAGTTTGTAGCCGAAGATAACGAGCGATGATGCCTCCGTAGAGACGGTAGAATAGAGCAATTCGACTGGAAGTGGTGCTGCTTTAGCGATTACTCTCCGTAAGAACGCGTTGTTGTCAAAGTGGGTCACTTACGACGAGATACCCACTTACCAACTACAATCGCGGCTGCTGTCGCAATAGCCGTGGCGGAGGTCGATTTGCATAAGTTGTTGAACCGCTACCCGCGGTCAATCGTTAAAGTGAAGAGTCATTGGAATATGAAACTATACAGACACACACACAAATGGGGGAGGTAGCATAGAGAAAGATGAAGACTAAACGAATATCAAGTACGCACACCGACAGTGTTCCGCTATCGGCCACTTGAGTGTATGTAGCTATGGTCGTGTGCAGTTCGTAACATGCCACACACTGCACTGCAATGTATTCGTTTCTGTATGATTTTGTAGCGCACTTCCATTCGAATACGCGAAAAACTCATAAAGAACGACGCCGATTGAACTCGCAGTGTAGGATCGACTACAGCTCCGGATGTAGTCCGCTGTAGCCTCTTCTTCCTCTTGCGTATATATATATATATATATATACATGATGACAAGATATGAAACATGTTGTATGGTGTGAATATAAAGAATTTTGGCGTAAAACTTTGCTGGCTTTGCTAGTGAAATAGGGCCACCAGTGCGGATTACGAAAACAATTTGACTGTGTATACAACAACAGCAGCAGCAGCAGCACTAGAAGTGGGTGTCCACAAGCGAGTTACCTCTCATGTTCAACCGTCTTGTACGACGGGCGGACCTCTTCACGATCTGGATCGGTCTGTGTGCGAAATAGTTTTTTCGCTTTAAAGAAACAAAAATAGATCTCACTGAATAGGCAAAGCGGACATATATGGACGGCATTGTGTTATTGATGGTCAAGGGGTTTATTGAGCGTTTGCATGAACATATTAAGGAATACTAAAACCTGACGTGACAAAATCGGACAGTGTTCTTGTTCGGCCAAACGAGCAAACAAAAATACGAATAACGATTCGAAGCGTCGCTTCGAATCAGAGGAAGACGCCCCGACCAGATTAGATAGCTGACCGATGGATGAAGAATAAACGCTCCTGCGATTTCCAGTTCGTGCTTTCGTTTCCTTCATGGTGACTGTGTATCTCTATGGGCGTTTTGCTTGTGCGGCTTTTTTTGTCCGCGCGCGTTCAGCTACAACCTAATGTGTGTTCTTCTATAGTGTATAATGCTAGAGAGAGGAGGCTGTATGTGACGCATTCTCTCAATCTGAATTGCTTGTGCGCAAGTTTTTTATTTTTGGGTTGGGGGTAATTAATTGCCACACAGGAATGAAGGTGCCATGTGTGTGGTGGTTGTGTGTCCGGTACCGAAATGAATTGATGCGAATGGAGATGATCTGAACAAATGGCTCCGAAGTAAAAGAACTTCAACGCGATTCAACGATGCGCGTTCGTCAGTTGAGGTAATTGCATTCAGATGTGAGCGGCAGATAACTGCAACGACTCGCTATCAAATCGTCATTCCTTCTCTTTGGGGAGATATAGAATGACCAAACGGTTCAGTAAGTTGATGACCACCACCGAACAGTGGCCCTGATCTGACTCTGAACAACAGCGCGAAACCGAGGAGGCAAAGAGTCTGACCAGTAATGATAATGCTACTGGTACTTGGATGTTGGTAGATATCGTCTTCTTCTGTAGAAGCCATGCGGGAGTCGGATCGAAGACGAGTGATGCTGCAGGTGCTATAGGGCAATGGGAAAATGCCGTGAGCATTAACGAACACAACCGTTAGTCCGCATCAGAGAGAGCATCATCATGATCATCGATGTTCAATTATAGATGATACACCTAAAGAGGAAAGGTGCATCGATATCTGTGTAGTTGAATTATATGTCGTCAGCACGGACACATATTTAACGGTTAAGCCAAAAGGTAAACATAGGCCAGAAATAGGCACCTCCATTGCGGTGTTTTGCTCGTAAATAAGCGCCGACGCATCTATGAAGGCAACGGTAGTCGTCTAATGAGAAGAAACTTTGCGAACAACAGTCACGAAGCACATCGTCCTAGGCAGTGTACCAACTCTATGGAGCGAACATAGCAGCTGTAGCAGCATAGTGTGAACGATGGTGGAATATTCTCCACGTATATACCTAGCAGCATATTGTGTATGTTATAGGCGCTGCGCCACCTCGGTTTGCTTTGCTGAATGAGTCATAATTGCGATTTGCGAAGATGCTGTTAACCGGCCAGTCGCATACAGGGAGTAAGCGGCTCCCTTTGCCACAAAGCACTTTCATACGAGTTTTAAACCTTGAGCTGGCATGGGGCAAAGCGTCCGACGGGACCAGCTGGATGGGGCTCAACATACAGATGTGGAACCTTCTGTTGGTAAGCTCGCATCCTTTTGCCACATCCCTTTTACCAGGACACTCTAACCACTACCCTCCTCCCCTCGTACCCTGTTTCGCTTTAGTTTCGCCCGCAGTTAAACTTTACGGGTAACGCTAATAGACCAACAACAACCAAAGAATCAGGGCCATCTAGGCGACAACTGCAACAACAACATTAGCAACAAAAATATATTAATATTAGTGTGACACAACAAGGTAGTACTGTGCACGATTTGCCACAGTTGAGGATGCGTAGCAAAGCGTAATCACCGCGGTCGCGAAATCACAACGATGCGCCAACGAAAATAGCCCGAAATAATAGACAAAAGTGATAACAACAACAACCCATAGTAGACCAACCACAGATATGAAGCCGCTGATGGTGGTGGTGGTGGAGGCGGTGGTGAGATGACGATGCTGGTGCAGTGGGTCTGTCTGTTTTGCTATCATCGATCAGTCGGGTACGGTTCATTGGTTGTGGTATCTCGCATAAAGTACAGCACCTACCGTATGCCGGACATTGCCACCGCCAGCACCGCCACACGCATCAGACGCAGTTTTGCTGCTGCTGCTGCTGCTGCTGGTGTTTTTCAGGTCTGGTTACCTCAAGTGCTTTGGCTTTTCATCGTCCAGTTTAAAATGAAATGAACGATGGCTGCTGGCCAAGAGAAGAGAATGCGTAGTAACAAGTAGTGTGTATCGATTGCACGCGGACATTGAAGACGACCTAATAAAGGAAAGCTTTTCGGTAGCCTGGGCAATTGCGACGACCGCGGAGAAACCTAAAAAAATACGAAAAGTTTGCGAGAAAGGGGATTTGTAAAAGAACCTAAAATGTCTCGTACAATAGGGACAGATGTTTTTCTAGTGATGGACGAACCTAAATTGGTTTTAGTATGCTTAAATAAGACTCTGATGGTCTGATTAGTGCATTTCTTAAGCAATCTTTCTTCAGAAGTCTTCGGAATCAACAGGTAGGAAAACTGCAATTTGTAGCCGAAAGGCTATATCATTATGTGTGTGTGTGTGTGTGTGTGTGTGTGTGCGCGCGCGCCTTTATGCACGAAAAGACGACAGGCAAACAGATATTGTGTGCGCTACAGCCTACAACCTTGTGGATGTGTAAGCATTAACAGCAACTAATCTAAGGCCACTGATGAACGCCATTGCGCTTCTAACGGTTATGAACATTACCCTAATGGACCGCGGCGGGAATTCAAAAGGTTAAAACGATTGCTATGCAAAGTGTAAAAAAAAACTATATCAACATTTAGGCAGTTATATTTGCTCAGAAGGAAGTAACACATCGTCGAGAGGGGAGAGATTGATTTCTGTTGGAAATGAAATCACCTCTCATCGTATTAGCGTTTTTCCAGCTACCGTTGAATGAATGTCATACTTCGTTGTGCGCAGTCAATGCTGTGATGCGGTTCGCGCCTTCTTCTGTTCTACTTGTCTCTTTCCCAGCGACGAACTTCGTCGGTGGCGGTGCCTTTAGGGTTTTCGCTTGTGTCAAGCCGCGGCAGAAGTCTGTCGTCTTTCATTTTTATTTCGATTTGCTTAGAATGAAGCGTACCAACGAACGTCGTAGACTGGACAGAAGAGCAGAAAAAGAATTTGCAGCAGCGCTTTTTCAGTTGTCATCGCTGGCGGGCAATGTCGCTGTTATTTCTCGTCTTGTTTTGCATTAGCACGGACATAGTTTTGCGCTCAAAAGTGTTTCAACCCAGTGAGAAAGCCGCGGAGTTCCGTAGTTTTTTTCCCCCGTTGTCTAGCTTCGGTTGTTATTTTCGTTGTTGTTCGCGTTCCTGCCGCTGCCATTGTCGTATCGGTAGATGTTTCACTGTCCTGAAAATGATATTGTTCGAGAGAGCGATGATTATTGGCAGCTCTTAACGGCGTAAATGTTTATATGTGAATATCTAACTTGTTGAGTATAGTTTACGCGATTGGTTGGCCTCCTTTTAGATAGCGACCAGTGTAACCGTGCGTAACGTTGGTTGAAAGCGCTTGTAACAATATAGTGTGTAATGGCAACCTAAAAAATACATTTATTTTGTAGTTGTTTTTTTTAGGCTTGTTCTCCTGTTTCCTAGACAAGCTAGTTTTCCTAGTTAGGCTGAAAAAATGTTGACATATTCTGGTCACATCTGCTCGAAACATAGATTTATTCTGGGGCAAAGTGGTGTAATATGCGCAGCATGGCAATCTTAGGGGGTACTCCTAGCGAGATATTGATTTAATTTGGCTCGTACAAGCCATAACTCACCCCCAACGTCAGCGACAGGCGCGCATGCATATGGGAGAAACTGGCCTGTCTAAGCGCAATATTTATGTAAGTGCCCTCCGGGGCGAAGTGGCTGCGAGGGCGGTCCTTGACTACTCTGCTTGTGAACGGGATTTAAATCTCACCTGGGGCAGGAACCAGGCTCTGGAAACGCTGTTTCGGTACTGTTTGTATGGTACTAGCATTCGTGTTAGCATCCAGTTTAAGGAAAAACATTTGATCTTGAGTCGAAGAAATAGCTTGTCGATAATGTAAGCGGCTTATGATGGCAAATGTTGGATGGTCGACTTCAGAAGAAAGGTATCGACAGTTTCGTAGGGGACGTTTATTGCGAATCTACGTAAATATATAAATGCGTCAAATTCCACTCACTGCAGCCTGCAACAACGCAGAAATGATTAAAGTTACACAGTTTTGGCTCCATCGTCGTAATAAGCGATATTTGGCGAAATCAACTTTCACTCTGAATCGACTGTGTTGGCGCTCTCATGCGAGATGACGTTGTCTCGCTGTGCATTCTGTGACCAGCCGTTGTTAATATGCTTTTTTGTGCCACAGACCTCTCCAGCAACGCGAGCCTTTTCCGAGCGTTGTACGTGGTCGCTGTAGGGAGGGAATTGTTGGCTGGTGGCCTTGAGTTAATTACAATGGCAGTGTATGAGTAGGACCAGCCTGAGTGGATGGAAGCCTGCGATGGGGCCTACGATGGGGCCTGCGATTGGCGGTGGGGCAACGGCCATTGACAGCTGATGGCCAATGGATCCAAGTGATCCTTCTTGGTGAGATACGCCATCGCTGCGGTCACTATGACGTGAACACGTGTGTGTGTGTGTGTGTGTCACGGGAAGGCGATCGACGATGGAACGCTCTGCCTTTCGCAGCCTAGGCGGAAGGCACATCGTTCTCGGATGTACGAGAGATGACAGGTTTCGAAAAGACCGAATACTCATGGACTCCTCGCAGGCTATTCACCACTACTTCTTTCGTACAACTTGTCGCTGCGAGGCCAGACCGACCGAGCAAGAGAGTGAAAAGCATGGATGATTTGCATAATATGGCGAGACTTGTATCTGTCCGCATATTGGCTTTGTATGTGTATATTTCTGTGTGTGTGTGTGTGTGTGTGTGCTAATGTCAGTTCTTGCAGACTGACGCGTTGCAAATGTCACAGCCGCTAGTCCGCCGGAGCTGACAGGAGCAAAAAACATGCAACAAATCCAGCGTTGATTCGTAAACTGGACAAGCGTCTGCTTCTATGACCATCGCGCAATGTAAAATGCGCGACTAGATAGATGCAGCCGTAGGCTGAGAGAGACAGTTATATATTGGCTCGATTCATAGTGGTTTGCAATGACGTTATTGTTTAATGCTACTCTTATTGCATGGTACATATAGATACGAATACGAGATGCGAGATCATAAACATCTCTTTGGACGATGATATAAGAAGTCATTTTACGACGACGGATGTCAACCGCGCCAGAACGCGGAGTTAGTAACTATGCAAAGGCTGTCGGGCTTGTTGCTTGCACACACCTCGTCAGTTATGCATGAATTTATTTGGTTGTGCCGGTGTATATATATATTTGTGTAGGTGTGTGTGTGTGTGTGTGTGTGTGTGTGTGTGTAGATCGGTCTGCGTGACTCCAATGGGTTCAACATGCGCTTCGTCGAAAACGATGCGGGGAGTCAACGTTTCCAGCAAAGTTTGTAAGATCGCAATGGAGCGCCGTTGTCATGCTCCACGCGGAAGCTTCTGCTCGGGGTTGCACAAACTATAGTTGACTGTGTGAGAGCCAAGGAAGCTACGAGTTTCCATGTAATTCCTGTCCAATTACTTGTCTAGTATAACCCGAGAAAGGCGAGGTTGTGGAAGGCGCTAGGAGCGAAGGGACTTTGAATCTAGAGACGCGCTCCTACTATGGCTTCGCTTAGCGAACAGCTGATGCGGCCAAAGGGGGAGTAGACAGAGTGGAGTTTAGCTGGCAGCTTTAGCTGCAGGACAGGCGGTAGGAAAGCGAGAACAGAAGACGAAGGGATGGGCGGGGGTCACAGGCGCTCAAACCCGATTGTTGCTTCTATGGCTGTTGTGCTTTCGGTGGCCTTGATAGCAGTGCATGTCGTCTTTTTGTTGTTGTGTGCAATGGGTTCCCGCCCCTCACCTCTGCTGCTGCTGCTGCTGCAGAAAACCGGGCCGGAAGTGTCAAGGCAAGAACTTGAACAAGTTAGAATAGTAACACAGTGACAGGGAGTAGCAGAGCCGAGAAAAAATACGCATGGAGAAGGCGAGAGAGAAAAGCAAGAAAACACCGAATTTGACGGGTAGATGGATTTCAGCCACAAAACAAACAACTATTTGCCTTCCACTCCTGCCACTGCGGTTGAACCGCCAGGCTATAACTGAAGAATGTGAAAAGAGGGAAAGTATCCTATCTAATTGGCGTGGAAGTATTGTCGTATAGTGGTGTATTTTCTGTTTGGGCTGTTGCAATATTGTAGTAAACGTGCAAGTGTGTGTATATTGTTGTCATGTGGGTGATTGTCACTGGTGCAGCAGCGATGACGGCGGCGGTGGTTGGGTCATCTCGGTCCGGATAAAGCTGGACTAGTATCTTCCCTTGCCGGCCTGTGTATGGACCGTGCTAAGGACCCGCACGTCTGGCGTTGACTGCCCTGGTCAAGTTGGTCAGATATTTATGGAAATATATCAGTTTGGTTCGGACTGAACGGATGGCAGCGGCGAAGAATTGGATGAAGAAGCGATTAAAGAGACTATTTATATTCTGCGAAGTTTCCCAGGCTGTTCGTCGCCATCAACGGAGAAGGAGATTCGCTTGCGGAGTTTTCGCCTTGCCCCGGCAACCCCCCAAGGCGGCCGCACTTCAGCGGCCGCCAGTAGCAGCGTTTCTTTCCCCTTCTCCGTATTATTACGCGTAACCCCTCTGTGCGTCGACTTTGCCCCCCCGGTTCCTCGCTTTCGACTCCAGGAAGCCCCGAGGGACATTTCTCTAGGCTGTGCAAAATTCACATGATTCGTTCACTCCCCACTTGTGCCAGCCGCTCTATTCTTTCAGCCATTTCCCATGAAAACCACCATAGTGGCCCTACAATGGCCTCTCCTCGACACATCCACATGTGGAATGCTCCCTTCATCGGCTTGTCCATATAACAACATCGTCGAGAGAGCCTCTGTGTTTGTGCTCTCTCAAAAGCCTTTGCACATTGTGTAGAACCTAGTTGTACATTTCATGTAATAGTGACGCGCGATCCTTGTTTAGGTTTCATAGCAGAGGGCGGAATTTCTTACGGTTAAACGGGCTCAAATGTTGTAACACAGTCCAATAAAGGATGTGTACTCATGGTCAATGCAACTGTCAACATCATCGAGAGCGAGTGGCTTTAGCCTCTGAAGCCGTCCACACGCCGTCGGCGCAGCTGTGCTTACAGCTGAGCCGTAGCGAACGGTGTGGTTTGTTACTAACTTCGCAGCTATAATCTTCGAACAAATCATTTCCACACTAGGTGGCATTAGCAATTGAATGAGAAATCCGTTTAAAGGCAGGCGTTGGCATACACACGACCTATGAGTGCTCAAACGAGACGCGAGATTGAAAGCTTAGAGAACATGACAAAAATGTTCACTAGTATATGTTGTTGAGTATGTTATTGGCTCGTTGTTTCGCAATATGCCCTTGAAGTCTTATATAGCAGGAAAATTCTTCTATGTCTAAGCATCCAGCTGCACCTACCTGTCATGGCTTCCGTCTTAGATAATTTGGCCCGTCGAGGTGGCCTTGTTGCGTATCTTTTCTGTGCTCTCACATTCTCGTTCCTGTCCAGCCCGTTACACTTGGAGCCTCTCAGGCGGACGAAGTACAGGCTTTCCCTCCTTCTGTAGGCATCCCATTCTCGTGACCCTGGATGCATTTCGCCGCTTCGAGATATATCCTTCTTCCGATGGGTTGAGTGACTTTTTGTGAGGGGGTTAAATCCGTTCGGCAGGACGTCCAAACTGACTTGAGAGCAAAAGAGCAGAAGTATCAGTAGCAACATCAACATGGGACGGCGAGCGAAAATAAGAAAAACACCGCTTGGCCGGCGATGCAGCGCTGCCGAAAGGAGTCAACCAGTTCGCAATGCAATAGTGTGTTTGTTGTTTCGGGGACTGGTGGGGGG
>MNPL01020468.1:18865-32374 GCA_002081605.1 Tropilaelaps mercedesae
CCGCCGCCGCCCCCGCCGCCGCCGCCGCCGCACGTAGTCCATCGAACCCATTCCGTCGCCTGTGGCCGATGCCCCCGCTGGCATTGTTTTCGCACTTCGGACAGAGGCCGTCGAGCAAAGCGTCGTCCCCCTCGCTTTGGCGCTGGACCATAACCGTAATATGATCATGACGCTCACGGCTACCGGATTATGCAGGCCCAATGCCGTCGACGGAGTAGCAGCATCTGCAGCAGCAGCAGATGCTGTGGTAATTCCGTTTTTACGAGACGATCCGACGGGACCGTTTGCCCTCTCGAGATCTGCCCAGTCGTCCGGCTATCCCAGTCTATTACGCCGCACGCCAGGAGGACACCTATTACCCTTCCTCCTTATTATCCTCGTAGGCCATCGCATCCGTCTGGTTGCCTGACAACGCTTATGGAATAGGCCTCGTTTGTCCAAAGCCTCGACATCGTGACGTATGTACGTGGTCCTATCGGCTGAGTGATGCAAGTCGGCCGTCTTCGGCCTTCGGCCTAGCGGCTGGGGTATTATCCCCCGCATAACAAACGGGTCAGATATTGGCCGAGAAGACTGACTCGACGTAACGTAGATGAATTCTATATATAACCCTCTACTACTTCTCTCTCTCTCTCGTGTCGCAGACGCTCGTGTCGCTGATCGGTAGATACGCGGACAACAAGAAGACCGAACATAGTCTTCACCGCGAATTATTAACGTCCGCGCATCTCTAGTAGAGGCCCGGTGAGCGATTGCCGGGTCATGAAGACTTCGACCCTGATGACTTCTTGGTTGAGGGTTCGCCTCAGTAAACGACGACGACGACGACGACGCTGTCCTTCGACAACGGCGACTCGTACGACATCGCGTATGAATCGCCGACACTGTAACAATTACAAAAAAACCGACTCCCTCGCGACCTCACGGTTGTTGTTAAACGACGCAGACACGTCGGGGGGCCTTCACGCGATTCGGTTGTTCCCTCTCGCAAAAATCCTGAGTGACGCCGACGGCCTGTTGCTGTTAAGGAGTTCGTCGAACGACGAACAGTAGCTCTCGACGCTGTCCATGTCGGCGCGCAACATTGGACAGGACCTAACGTAATGAAATAGCAGGAATATCGTGACCGCCTTAGATAGCGAAGAGCGATACGAGAAGAAGAAGAAAGAATCTTCAAAGAGAAGATGGGCCCGCTCGTCATCACAGGGAATTATTTATCAGCTTGGTCGGTCTGATGGCCGACGCGGGGTTGGGGAATCAAGCTTTTGTGATAAAGCCCTAGGCAATTTCAAAGACGAATCAAGATCGACGAAGTTTAAAGGACGGGAAACACAGAGAGAGTGAGTGAGTGAGAGAAAGGGGATAGAGGGAGAGAAAAAGAAATGGACGCGTGGTTATCTGTGACCGCCTCTGGTTGTGGCAGTTTGCGTTGATGGTAAATTGATGTCCACTCAAACGCTATCGTGAATCGGAAATAGGCGTTCACAGGTTTCAGTGTCCCCTGTTGGAGCCACTCAGCCTTCGATGCACTCGAATGCGATCATCCAGCTGGCGACGATGGACGAACCCCCGCCAGGGCCGCTATTGCTAACCGCTTTTGCGTTGCCGCCATTTGATCTAACGTTACGTAAACCATAGAAGAAAAAAACAACCAGAGGACGCCGTCTAATTTGAAATCTCAGCAACTCGGCAGACATTCGAAGTCTCTTGACTGATGATAAACGCTGGCGTCGTCGTCGTCGTTCGCTCGGCATGCGAACATCTCGTCGATTCACAGCGTTGCCGAGCCACTGAATAAATTTCCGCCACTCGACAAATGAGGAGGTGTTTTGTCACGCTGACGCGTCGACATCGTGTTGTCGCGCGCATCGATAGCCAATCTCAGCATCGGGTACGCGTCCGTTTGTCCGGACATACCCGTCGAAGACAGCAGTCGTAACGGATGCATCAGGATTAATTAACCTTAAGTGGCACGGCCTTCTCGGCCGTGGCCCGCGTGCCCTGCAGTCCACGCACTCGGTGGCGTGCCGTCTCGCGTGGACTTCTCACCGCAGAGCAGAAAGTCAGCCTTCGCGCAGCACGCGCAGCCTTGACCCCCTGATGGGAAACGCCTGCTGATGTCACCATGTTGTGGTCTGTTAGCATATTTGCATTGCATGCCACAGCCGTACGCCGACACAAAGGAACCGTCGGGGTTTCTTTGTCGGTTTCGGCGAGCGTCGGGTTTTGGCAGGCTGATGAGTTTAGCGGGCGAACCTCGATGGTGGCCTCGATTGCAGCCCGCGTTATATCGTGTCTCGTAGTCGACTCGTCCCACTTCTCTAGCGTCTGGCGGTTCTGTCGACGCCAGCTTCGAGATAGTCTCATTCGTTTTCCGTACGAATTCGCTGTTTACCAGATTCGGCGATTTAGCCACTGCGCGCACTCGCTGGCCTGACCGGTTTAGCAGAGTCGTTAGAAGAAGTAGTTCTAGAAATCGGTCATTGTCTAAAGACTCGTGCGATCACCTTAACGTACACTACAGGAATGGCCGGGTAGGAAAACGTTGAGCGTGTGAGTATGTGATGTCTGTCTATGTTAGACTTTCCCGTTTCGAATGTATCGTGAACATATATGGCCGTAGCGTAGGGCCGTATGCTCATAGCGTTTTTGACGCATTGCCCCACGGCCACGCTCCAGCGCATACTCCACTGGTGCACTGGTGAGTTTTTGCATTGGAAAAAAATTAGTTGGGCTGAGTCGCAGAGAGGCTAAACCAGGCGATGTTGGTCGTCCAGCAACGAAAATATCCTTAACAGTCGTTTAGACTAGTCTAATTAGTCGGCTATGGCGTTCGCCTCCTGTACACATCTCAGCCCTTCAACTCTGCCCTCTAAACAGACTACGATTCGTTCACCTAAATATAGCCATCGAGAGGAATGCCCCCCCCGACTGGATCTATTTCAGCCGACTAACACGTTCGTACTAACACGTACCTGGCGTCGATGCGAGCATTTTATCGTCTCCAACAAGGCGACATAACGGAACCCTTTTCGCCTAACGGCCTAGGTCGATCATACAGGATTCAGGCGCTCGTGCTCACTATCAGATATCAAAGGCATATGGCAACAAAAGGTTTCCTTTACTCGATTGGATGGGTTCGCTTAGGGTGACAGGACACTGTCCGATGTCCGATGTCGAACGTGGGAACTGGCTGAACGCTTTTGGCGTGTCAGGAGCTGTAAGGAAACGCCTTACTCGGAGCGATCCGATTGTGCCGGCTTGAGCTACCCACGACGGTTATACATTTGCACGTTCGTGAAGGTAGGCACATGTCGAGATGATCGGGGCCGAAGGTGATTTTGGGAGCCGTGATATCTCCGTATCTTTGGAGCCAAGCCCTGACGAGTGATGCAGTTTGGGATGTTTTGATTCTTTCGACGGCTTTAGGTCACACTGTGTTGGTAGCTCTTGTTGTGCGCTGCTGTTGTAACCAAATTGTTATGATTTACCTTTCTTCAACGAGTTTTGTAAATACAGTAAAACTACACACACACACACACACACACGCACATATATATATATATAAAATCAGCTATATCATGACGACCCACCACGTTGAAAACGCTGTTAAGTGAAGAAGTATTAAAGCGGCGGTTCAGAGGGGGCACATGGAGTGTGGGTCTCTTGGTAATGCGTTTTAGAGTCTCTGGTGGCGTGTGCTTTTTCAAGGCTTAATCCTCTGTATACATAGGGTTGCTCGAACCAAGACGAAAGTCCTTTCAACCGCAAAACCACAAGGATCCCCAAAATACTCTGCTTTTTAAACCCACCACGAAAAGCCTACAAACAGATCTAGGCGCTTTTGAGATAATCTATTGCAAGCCATGTTCTAGATTTTTTATTGCACTCTTTTAAAAATGAATTTTACATGAAAACTTAGAGAAACATGGATGACCTCTAACGATACATGAAATGAAACAATGCACATGCAGGGTACGTAATAAACTCGTATAAAAAAAAAAAAACACTTCCGCAAAAAACCGACTGGACAGACGGATACAGAAAATGAAAGTGGCAACGAAATTGTTATCGTTCACGAAAAAGAGTCACCAATGCAGAACAATAGAGTGCCTTGTATTGAGTTGGAATTTTTAAATGATTCGTACCACGAAATATCGTCGTAGTTTTAGTTTAGTTAACATCATCATCGTCATGCCTCATCGAGTACACAAAGGCTATCTTAAAAGCCCTTGACGATATTCAAACGTTCATCAGAGTATTTCGAATAGAAATCTCCTATTGCCTCTGTACTTGCTAGTTTAGCATTACATGAGCTGGTGGAAAAGTGATGCGTTTCGATCATAACTGTTTTCAGATAACAGTTGGAGACCTAAAATATATGTATATAAAACCGTGTATGCAGTAGGTATCATCGCGTGGAGATAACTCTTATGAATAGTCAGTTATTTGCGACTTTTTATGAAACACTACTTGTGTTTGCAATTTTTTCAAAATGTTGATATTTATATGCCGATCCATGTCCGCACCCAGCGTGTGTGCTTCGAAAGTCAGCTCTCGTAGGAACGGTTTTACTCACTGCCAGGACGAATCTGCTGGCTTGACTGGATGTTGGTTAGGTCCTTCGAACTACGACGACTATTCCCTTTACCTAGCATTTTCCCAGCTCGCTATCATTTCTGTTCCTCTGTGCAAACAACAACACGTATGCCATGCCTGCGACGTCGTTTTGAGCGTCTGGATGCACAGGAAATTTTCCATATGTTTTCGCGAACTTGAATCTAAAATGCATTCTTCGAAAAAGCTCTCTCTCCCCCTCCTTACAGACGTAGATTTCTTTAGCAGATTACTTGCGCTCTTTTCTTACGTAAACTATATTCTACATGGTATTCACATTGAGATATTAGGGTTTGAATAGGTTTCCGCTTGCAAAACGGGGCCATACGCCTCAGGTTTAAAGATGAGTAGCAGACGTAACTCGAGCGCCTTTTCTTTGATGAGCTCCTGCTTCAAAAGCGATCTCAGACCACAGCTGATGCATGGAAATGCTTATGCATTCGAAACCGCTACAAACACAAAAGAAACGAAAAATTAGTCTTTCATGCACGTGTTGCAGGGTTTGGATACGCTCGTTTCCTGCCACGCTGTTCAGTTTTCACTAATTGTGCTTGCGTTTCACATACATAAATATTTACAAGCGCACTTTTACCATCTGCAAACCAAATGACGAGCCCCTTCCGAGAGATGGTCGTATAGACTGAGCCCAGCGCATCCATCCGTGTTGGAACCTCCTGGAAATCAACAGCGGGTTGGCTCGTTTACTGCAACCGGATCCTTTTCCAGTTACGGTTCGTTCTGTTATTCCTCGAAAACAGGTGCATATGCCCCATCGCAAAAGCTATACCATGCACGTTAAATGTTAGCTGAAGGCCAGCCTTGACGACGTAACAGTAACAAGACACACGCACTGCGTCCCCTTCTCGGCTCAAATTTGAATGTGATGAGAATTTATTTCAAAAAAATGTACACATAACTCGGTTATGACTCGGGTCGAGACGAAAACCCAAACACTGCTTCCGTAATTCGTTTTCCTATTTTCCGAGTTCAGTGTTAGCATTCGATCACATGCACGCACGTTTCCGCATGTCGAATCGTTCACGTGCCGCACGTTGGACGTCACTCCCTCAACGCAAACAAACGACGGAACTAGTGAACTGGTGCTACCTGTGTATGCCCCAGCCAATAGAAATGTTGCCATTCATGTCACCCTTCCAAAGACGTAGATATTTACTTCAGGTACCTTAATCATTGTCGTGACTATTGTCATTCACACAACTATGGCTGCTGTAAGCTCCCGTTGTGAGCTTCAACCGAATAGTAGAATCATGCAACACGTCAGTGTTTGCGACCTGTCGTCTCAGCGGTGACTTGATATAATCGAGTAGCTGTATATAGCTGTTCCAAAAACAAACTGTTATTCGCCACTACAACGTCTAGTGCCGCCACTGTCGAAGCGGCCGAGAGCTTCCTCCATCCCGAAAACCGGCCTTTGTGTCGACTGTGATGTCTTCTTCCACGACGCTTCCCCGACTCGGGTGTCGGGTGCAACCGCCATCCGTGTGACATTTTCTTGCATCTCTCGAATGCGTTGGTTGATGGGCAGATCATCCCTTGTTTGATGGCCTTCCCCGTCAAATCAAAGCCTCGTCAGGACATGCGACACGTGCCTACTTAGCTATCGATGTTCTTGTTGTATTAATGCTGATGTGTCTGCGCGATTCGCTGGCGCCACGGCGCGAATCGAAGGCCATCCTGCCATAGCGACTACCTCGCCGGAGGACACTCGTTAGAAATTTGGCGAGAAATCACGTTCCTACTCGACGACGCAGAGAGCCACCGGAGAAGAGAAGCCGGGGGAGAACGCAAAAAACGAAGAAGGCGTATACATATATATGTGTGTGTGTGTGTGTGTGTGTGTGTGTGTGTGTGTGTGTGTATCTATCACCCCATACGAATGAGCCCTCATCGTCCGATCTAATGGCCTGGCAAGGCTCTAGCCTTCTAGGGCGCGCGCGCGTCCATGAGTGGGGGGGTGGCGGTTTCTTGCCGGCGTCGCCGTCGCTTGATTTTTTTCTCCTATATTTTCACGGCTACGACTGCCTGCCTAGTCATCAACGCTGACCATCGGACCATTAGCAGCGGGTGCTAGTCGAGAACGGCCGAGGGGACGACTTGATGAAAGAAGAGTTGGTGGGGTTCGGAGTGGGAAGAGGGGGAATGTCTTGAGAACGCTGGGCCCGGTCAGACAGGAACCGAAGAGGAATAAGAGAACGACAAAGCCGAAGAGACGCGGCTTTGGTTGATAAGCTCACGCCTTCCAGATGACCTCATCAGGATGAGGCGTGCGTGATCACTACGCGTATATTTATTATGATCTCGCTCTGTAACGACGCCGGCGAAGTATCTGCGGGGCCGCAGCCGACCGGCGATGGCGTCAGGCTGGTCTGGCTGGCGGGCGCTGGCGACTCGTCCGCCGCGGGGGTCCAGCGCCCACCTCGACCATTACCATCGACTGGCCTGGTTCGTCGGTCCTCGGTAGGGTGGAGGGCACGAATAGGTGGGCAGACATTGGGGGCTAGAGCGAAGCGCGACTGGCCACTTAGGCAGTTCGCAGGGTAAAGCGGGATTAAGGCCGGTTGTGACGTTGGGGTGACGTCGCTACGGCGTGAGGCCATCCCGCCGATCTGAATGCGAAGGATATCTTCAGCTAGCGAGGAAATGCTATCTAAACAGAGCCTCCGCCTGAGTGACTCTGGCCACGTTCGGACTTCGTACGGGTTACAGGACCGGCAACGAAATTCAACGGTGTTAAAGAATCATATATTGATTCAAGGGAAAACGTTAATTAGAGGGGCTAGCCAGGACTAAAGTGCCTTTCCGGCATTGGCAGTCGGCGCAATGCTTGGTCTGGTCAAAGCGCTGTTTCATGGACGGCTTTTTTGTCCCGCTTTTACCGTGCCACCGTGGTAACAGATTTCGGCATTGGGTGACAGATGGTTCTGTAGAGCTAGCCAGCGAAATTCTGCTGACCGAAGTGACAGAAGTAGTCAAAGTCAGCGGTCATTCGTTACAGGGTTCAGGCCATGACGTTGTTAGAGTAAATGCGCTGGCGTCTACGGATCAGTTTGTCAGACCGCTGGACGTGACTTATGGCTCCCTTCGTTCGGGTATAATGTACAATTTGCATTTGACCTTTTAGGGAAAAGCAGGGTAGCATAGGGAAGCACCTGCTGTCATCACGCAGATAGATCGTCACGGTGGTGTACGCCAACGGACTTCAACCGCCGCCTCCAACCGCCGTCAGCCGAAATTGCCCTTCGGTGTTTCCAAGCTGTATGCTAGATTTTCGAGGAATAAGTTTGTACGAACTAGAGAATGTACATTCCGTGGGTAGATGCTACGTCACTTAAAAATATCGATAGAATAGTAGAACAGCTACACAACGCGTCAGATATGCAAAACAAATCAACATCCCATTAGCCCAAAGGCGAGGAGAGCTAAGTGGTCGAGGCTTTCACCATGAAAATACCACATACGTATATATACACATATATATATATATAGATGTGCATACAGCAAAAATCACGTCTTGTTCAATACTTTGCTGCTTATCCATCCCTTTGAAAATCAGTCCGCCGTGTGCTGCATAAACTCTCCATTGGAGCCCTCCTCCCCGGGGCGGCAGTATCGACACATCTGTGCGCGTCTCCCCCACGCAAAGCAGGACCGAGATATGCCTAAGCAGTTGTATAGGGTATACGATTATACTAAGGCTGATGCCCCCGGACCATGGGTCCTTCTCCCTTCCTACTTCCACCAACGGTTCACCACACCCGCTCTATCCCTCTTGTCTCAGGTTCCGGCCTGCCAAGGACGCATGACCCTATCCCCAGCAGGCGAATAGCCTGCCGCGCGACAGCCCGTCTCAATCCTAGCGGCAATTGCAACCTCCCACGCCGTCGCCGTCGTCAAGTTGTGCTTCGTGTCGTCCGTCCGGGCGCGGCTGGATGCTGCGACCGCTGTTGAAAAGAGCAGCGACTTTCGGCGACGACGGAAGCGACAGAGTGAAAGATAGAACGCGAGGGAGACGAAAGGGAAGAGATCGAGGAACAGGGAAGGACGGCTGAGCCGAAGGAGACGCACCGATGTTGGGCCAGAATCGGTTCGTCGTCGATTTTCCGGCTCATTGACGTTCGCCCCGTTTTCCTACGTCCTACCTCTTGCCATCGATGGGAAGAAGGACCCCGCCTCGTCCGGCTTTACCCATTCAAACGCTAGCGAGGGGGACACGACGTGCCGGTTGGAAGGCCGGACGGAACTCCCGACTGGGCGCGGTTTCAGGCCCCTTTTCCACGAGTAGGGCCAGCTATCGTCGCAGCTTCCGAACCTCCGGCCTTCACTGGTGCTAGTGTGGGCGTTCACATCTGCATCCGGGAGGGAACTAGTGACGAGGGCGGCGGCGGCGGCGGCTTTCGTGGGGGTAAGCAGTTTTCCTCGTCTAGAGTGAAACTCGTTGGAGGATCGCCAACCGGCGACGCGACGAAGCACTGCCGCCTTCGCATGGCAAAAGGGTCGATGGGGGCGTATACGAAAAAGGGGGTCAACTGCGGTGTTTCGCACGGGACGCCTCCTCTGGCCGGGGGCCGTTGTCGAAGTTGATGATAATGCGCTTCATTTACTTGAACGCACGCGGCGAGAGGCGCCAAACTTTGAATGCCGCCGCAGACTTCAAAGTCAACCGTTGCAATGTTGTGGTTGCCTCTCGGACGAGCGGCTTCGGATGTTTGCTCGGCCGAGTTTCGTGCTTTTGTGAAATATTGCACAGTGGCTATAGACTTTTCGGAATGTCTCGTGTTGGTCTACCATTATCCAGACAAACGCGAGTTAACCGCGCACCCGATGACGGACGAACAACGCGTCCCTGAGAAATTTTCAGACGGCCGAACATTTCTACAGGTATGTAAAGACTAAGACGAATAAAATTCGAACGCATAGACAAAGTCGAGTGGCACAACCTTGGAACGAACGAATGAGTCAACAAATCGCTTCCGCAAGGGAAAACGATAGCTTCATTTTATATTTTCGTTGTCCTCTCCCAGTTGAGCCTTCCCGAGTTTCGACCTCTGGCTTCGACAGGACAGAGTTGCGTCAAAAGTGTAGGTGTTATTCCGTACGAATTATTCGTTCTAGCGGAGCTGTCGCCGTATGAACGCTCGCCGCGTACGGAAGTTTTGTTTGAGCTCTGTATTAGCAACAATAATGGAGCATATTTTCGTTTCACATCTTTATTGCCCGCCTCGATCTAAGCCCTTCTGGGTTTCCTCGTCGGATGTTGTCAATGCAAAGTTTGGTAGAACGAGCAGAGGTGTTAGGCATCTCTCATTAATTATTTATTCTAGTCGACCTGCCGCCCTTTGAAGCACGGCATTTTGCTTGAATTCAATATTCTAGCAACAGCAATAAAGGAACACAAATGCATAGAATGCTAGTGGCAGTTCGGCCAGGACGAATAAAGTGACCACTGTCGTCTGCGTGCGATTAATGAACGCATAAATTGCGCGTGACAGAATCCAGGACGATTGATATTTCCAAGAGATGCAAAATCCGCTCCGAAGGGAGGCATCGTTCTCCGGCACCAGTTCTTCGACTATATCTTCTTTATATGCAGATGAGAAATGTAACAGAAATTCGGGATAGCTTTCGCCACGTCTGTAGATGTTTCGCTCTCAACCGGAATTAGCCAGTGAACGAGACAAGTCCATAGACGCGGATCGGCAACGCCGTATTTGACTCTGCGCCATGAGCCACGTTCTGACTCGGCCAGGAGGACAGGACGTTCCATTTCTTCACCAACCCCCCATGGGACCTCCGGGCGGCGGGACGTGCGGGCGTCGGAGATTATTAGCTAAATCAATTATCGTGTTCATTATTCTAATTTCGGAGATGTGTATCCAATCGGGAGCGACCGCCCAGCCCGTCAAGCAGAGAACCTCCTCCAGCCACGCGAGACCTGGAATAGCGGCGGACCTTTTGCGACATTGGACGGCCGCACACTGGATCGATTGGAATTAATGACACAATTGTAGCCTAGACACCGTAGACTTTCTCACTTGCCCTTACCAGGGCTAGTTTGCCAAGTACAGCCGAGGTCAATAAGTGTTTACGGGTCAGTTTACCTATCGCAAGGGTGGTCTGGATTTGGATGAGTTGCAAGGCATTGTACGCAGCAGTCGACGCAGCAGTTGCAGCTTTTTCGAGATGTTCACCCTTTATAGATTGCTTAGATAATTTATACAGTAATTGTCATCCACACGGCGTATCGACTCAAATGAGCGTCATATCATGAAGCATTTATATTTGCACAGGTAACTTATTGAAGCGCGAAGATAGATGCTTACTCTATATGGTATAATACACTGCTGTTGGCATATGGCTTGTGGACAGTCGTTGATTCTACAAACGGACTCATGCGAACGGGCCGACACACACGCCACAGCCACCGGTCCGTTCTATCCATTTATACATAACACACACGATGTGCAGTAATCTTTGTCGTTCAATGCCGAATGTCTGCCGAAATCCGCTACTTCGTCAGCGGCGCGCCAATGTGTATTCGTCCATCTCATTCGCCTCGTCCAAATGCTTTGCCTGCGTGTAGGTATTGTTGTATTATTTATGTATTGTGAGGGGCGCCGCAGCAACGGCCTTTCCTTCGATAGGGCCATAGGGCCTGGTCAGGATGGACGCACCAGGTCTACCCGTCCGACCGCCCGCCCGCCCACCAGCTCGACTTGCACAGCGGTCTGCAATACAAACACTCTAGAGACGGAGGGGGGGTGCGGTTGGCCGTGTGGGTGTCAAGGCAACAACAGCAGCAGGCGCCGCAACGCCGAAGCCACCGCAACGGGGGGCGCGGTATATAACAACTGACGGTGGCAGCTGGTGAGAGAGTTCAGTGTTATGAGAGTGGAGGAGAGGATGGGGCCGCCGTGCAAACTGGTTCTGGGGGCTAGACGGGGTTTAAGAAAGCGGAAGAGGACATCGATAAGGCCAGGCCTAGCGCTATTTGGCCTCGATCACGCCTTCGCCTTGAGCCAGTCTCCCCGGCCCATCGAGCCATGCTTGCTTCTCCCGGGTAGCCCCGCAAGACGTTCAACGCCACCACCGAAGCCGCCGCCGCCGCCACCGCCGCCGCCTCTTCAAGGTACTTCACTTCGTGGATATTGAAGCCGCTGTTTGTTCTCGGGCATGGTTATGAGGAAGGGAAACTATTCAGGAGGATGGGCGACGGGGGTACTTGCAGCAGCGACACCATCGCTAAGTGGAAACTGAGCCATGGGGAACTGCGTGGGCTTCTACACAAGGGCTGGTGGCTCGGGAAGTTGGGTCTTGAATTTCGAATATTGACCGTATTCGGGTCACAGGTGATAGGAATCATCGACGTTTGTATAGATTCGTGAGGCAACGGTAATAGTAGAAGAGGGCTGTTTATTTCATTGACTGACTGTAACGTATAAGTGTTCCTGCTGAAACTAAATTTTTGCCTAGATCGGCTCAATTCGCTCAATTATTCAGCACTCGCCAATTGTTGGGGCCGCTACGTAAGCGGCATAACAAGAATGTATTTCGACTTTTTCTTCGGGTGATTATTTCAATGCAAACCGAAACAGAAAGAAGGAGAAGATCTCGTTCGCAGCACGAAGAGTCGCCCAGTGTAGTGCGATAAGCCCAATTTACGATCAATGGTCGTAATGTTTTCTCAGTACGGCTATTGCTTTTATTGACTGCTTTTATTTACGCCCTCATCACAAGTACGTTTAGATCAAGCAGATTGGTGACATTATAACTGTACCACGCTATGCCAATATCGTAAATTGGTAACAATAGCGAGAATAACGATTTATTAACGCTCTGTTGTCCTTAAGCGTATGCTCTACATACAATGCGTCTCGACCCAAGTTTAAATTTCTTCTTTTTGCATTATTCTCTACTACGATCCCCGTTGGCAATGGTGAGATTGACAGGAACGCCATGCGCTGGTATGTCGAACCGAGCAAACTTGCCAGCACTTCAGAGCCAGTTCCTCTCGCGGAGGAATGTAATCTGAATGGACTTCGAGTTAGCCGATATTCTCTCTGCCAGCTGATCCCCCGCAGCCACCGCATGGTAGGAGTCGGAGTCGAGCGCGAGCAAGCGCGTTCTCAGCATTAGATAATTCCAACACGACGCGTACGATTCGCGTACAACTCCTTTCACCTCTCAAAGGCTAGGCTACATTTCCTCGGTGTCGAATCGACCATTCTGCGAGCGTTCGCCGCAGCGTCGTTCGGGATAGGCGAACGTCAAGCCAAGAAAAGTGGTTACTCGGTTGGCTGCACCGGAGTGCACTTGGCACGGGTGTTCCGCCGATACATGGCTGACAGCCGGCGGTCGAGTGGAATCATCTTGATTTATGTATGTGAACCTCGCGCCATTGGGGGAAGTTCACGACTTGTCCACCCGACGAAGCGGACGTCGTCCCATTGGAAATGCTGGTGGAAAAGCCGTGCGCTCTGACTAGTGGCGAAGTCGGCTCAAGTTGTTGACGTGTTGTCGGTGAAGTAACGAAGCAAAAATTGCTAGTTACTGCTGATCGTGTAGAGCGAACAGTGACAAGTTAGCCTTCGTTGGACTTTCGGAAGTTGGTTCTGTTACGCAGGCGGCGTAATGCGGAGCACAACTTCTTGAACTTATTTTCAAATAGTCTACCAAAATTCATTGGGTAGAACGTTGACATGCAATCATCTCGCCATGTTCAATTACGATTTGCTGAAACTTATTCAGCTTGTCCCTCATTGCGGGTTTATTATTATTATTATTATTATTATTATTATTATTATTATTATTACATGCACACACAAGGTAGGGCAATACACGTATAATCGAATTATATATATATATATATATATA
>MNPL01020469.1:0-22695 GCA_002081605.1 Tropilaelaps mercedesae
ATATATATATATATATATATATATATATATGAAAGCAAACTCAGTAATATAACTTAATTTGAAAGCTAACAGTGCCAAAACATACATTAACACAATATTCTTAACAATTAGCCGTATGAAAAAATAATCACCCTAAACAATTTTTCATATTGGGAATGAACTTCCTGACAAAAGACAAACAGTGGTTACACAAGGGCAAGGACTTGAAAAATCCTTTGATCAAAAAATACACCAGCAATTTTGCAAGTACAACAAAATCTTCGCCAGTGTTAAATTTATCTAGTCTGTATTTTCGCGCACTTTACTCGTGAGACTGTACTGTATAGTGAATATCCTTATCGTAAAGACAATTTGAAAAACAAGACAATTATGCATTGATAGTTGGGAGTATTCATTTAATTTAATATAATTTTTTTATAATAATTTTTTCCTCGTTAACGACACCGTAGTTGGTGACTTCTGCTGGCCTCGTCTTCTAAAGTGCATACTCATCGCGAGTGGCAGAGTGACGTTCCAGAGATCAGTAGACCACTGCTACCGGCTGCATGTCGCACACGTCTTTTAGTTTGTGCCAGATATACAAACGTGTCACTCTCTTGAAAAGTCATAATGCCTTGGAAAAAATATCTAGTTGGCCAGACATGCATGTAAAGCATGTCTGTTCCTGCCAGTGCCAGACAGCAACTCTCGAGATCGTTACGAGCATCTTTCCGGATGTCATCTATGTTTTCTGTGTGACTTGTAGGGCTTATCTTTGATAGCATTTAGACTTGCGTGAGTGTGTGGGGTTGGTGCCACTCGTACGTCCACATTGACTTAAAGTGGGCTTCACGGCTGATGATGAAGTGCACTCGTACGTTCACGTAGCGACACCAGCTCTTCAGTTCCTCTGCTCTTATCAAGGAGAGTGTTATGTAACATGTGATGCCGATATGATAGAACAAGTAAGTGAGAATGTGTGTATTTGCCAACGGATAGAATTGTTGCAATACTAATTCAGAAATAGAGTCGAGAAAGGATCAGCACCTCACAAGCTAGGAGATACGGCTGGTATTAACGTTGCGACCTATTTAAAAATAACACTATTGTAAAGCAGCTTATTTTTTTGTAAGTATAACTGTTGTCATATCGATAACTGCTGCCATTGCAAATTTTTATCTTTATATTGCGCTATTTCTAATTATTTATACAACTATTTTCATAACGAGGAAAGGGTTGTCAAAAATGCCATTTCGTACCTAAAACACATACGTCTTATATCGTATCATATTGTAGGCTACCTCGTAGCCGTTCGACCTGCGGCGTTGCTATCGGCGTTTGTATTGCACGCCATCAGCGGCGGCGTGTCAGTCTGCTTCTTGCTCCAATACATCTGACCTAACACTGAGCCTCTCGCTTCTCGAACCGACTTCGATCTCGAATAGCTAGAATATGTGAACATAATTCAACGCGGTTGGTCCTGTCTGGCTCTCAATAATGGAAGGCCTTGCTTCTATCCACTTTCGACCTCGCAGAAGAGGACAGAAAAGCGATTCAGAAGTCTTTACGGATTACGACTTTTTAATCGCCCGTTGGTACAAGAACTACGCTCGCGGCGTAGGTTTCTGGTGTGGGGGTTTCTGGTACGCCTGGTACTTCTTTTCGTGTATGCATGACTTGGATGTCAATAAACAAAATAGGCTGTCCTCACCTATGGGCATTTTGGTCTGTCGTTAACAACAGGAAATGGGATTGGCCTGTGTCAAACTCCCGTCCGATTTCTGTGCTTCCACTAACTAGCTACACCGTTTTGAAATTAAAAAGCTGTATGACCGTGGTACATACAGGGATGACCCTCGTTTACTTTTTGTTTGCATCTGGACGCGGTTCCTCTTTGCAGTCTATATAAACTGTTCATTAGGGCTCAGTCAGTGAACTGGCACTCAACACGGTTATATTATCTGAGAACAAAACTAGACTGTTGAATTGCTTTTTATTGATTGGATGTTGAGCAATAAACAAAAAGTGATGTCACTTTTTGTAAGCCCAATATCAATCAATTTCCACTTACGTTTAGTCGAATTGACGCTACATGTTAATATGAACGCGCAACGTGTATAAACCTTCCGTGACAGAAGGCCAAGGCGTATCGCTATATCGAAGTCCTGAAACCAGCAGTAACTAATCCCGTAGATGCTAATGACTGCTCCAACTGTCAAGTGTATTAGTAATTTGGCCAAAAGTATTGCCAAAGGCCCCGCAGTATTTGCCATTCCATCCAACTATATGTACGGCTGTTGATGGCAGGTTCACCTTCACAAGCACACAGCCGTACGAACTGCCACGGCCTGATTTATTGGCAACCTTAAAAATTGACTACTCGTTCTATAATCTTCACCACCTTTTGATCTAAACAGGTAACAACAAGAAAGAAGGCTTCATCTACTCCAAGCACTATTAAAAGGTTATAATTTTTATCTATACGTATTGTGCTTTGTGTAACGTCATACCTGGAAGCATAAATATACTCGACGGCAACTGCTTGTCACAGCATAAAGTGAATTTAAAACAAAATTAATAAAATCACTGTCGCGTGCCGTATCGAATATACTTTCTTTGCGTTTTCTTCAACTATATTAGATAATGTAGATGTAATGTAATCTCCATTATTTGTACCTTGAGTTCATATCTATTACGCATTTAATGGTATTACGGTTTTTTACAGTTCCGTGTGGGAAAACCTTCCCATTTAGCCATAATACTAATTTATGTTATCAGTTTTCTCAAAACGCCACACGTGTCTCCTGCATAAGGACAAAAAAGCCTGGCGTTTCGCCATCGTTCTGCTTCCTCCCTGTAACTGCAGGTGGTGGCTGAGTAATAACTCGATAACAAGGTGACAATTCAAGTGTTAATTTCGACCAGAGAATTTCGGATAATCTCATTATCGCCAAGTATCGAAGACAGGGGCAGTGTCTGATGTCTAACCATTGGTCCTCTTCTCCAGGCGCCAGAGTAGCATAAAGGGTCGTTTCTAAAAGATTAAAGAAGGTGGGATATCGCTCGTCTCCTTAACCTGTGGAAAGGAACCCTAAGGCATTGCAAATGGCGAGACAAACGTTGTGTTCGACTCTGACCGCAGCACACGGCATAAGATTGATGTTTAATACCTGTAAAAGACGTTCCTTACTGTGCGCTAAGCACTCGCACAGTCAAGCGGGTTCAAAAAAAAACTCTTTCCCAAGGGCAAATCACATTGAGGCTATCCCCTGTGACCGGGGTTTGCTCATGACTCAAATCGTTCGACGCCAATAAGGGGCATCTGTTTCTCACCATTGGCAATATCTCTTAGGTGATGAGCATTATGCTAAAATAAGCAGGTCGTTTGGCCACAGAACCGCAGACGTGTAACGCATTCGAGGGAGACAAAATGAATGGCCACGTGGGCATGTTACGAGCTTTCGTTCTCTCTCGACCGGGACGAGTCAACGGGGTATGAACTGTACGGGTAGTTTGCGGTTTCGTCAATCATTATACAGCAAGGCAAGCTAATTACGGATAATGTGAGGGTGAGAACTCAGATTAGCCACACCCATGAAATTTCACACGCATATATATAATGTTCACTAACCCTACCCATCTTCAGGTTCTTTTCTTCCAAGGGAAAAAGAAAGCTTTTTCTCGTGCAGGCTTCTGTCCTTCGCGCGCGCGTTTTTCCCAGACGATAGTGCCGCCGATGTTGGAACGCTCATAAAGAGAAAATGAGGACTGTTACTGCCGGTGAGTGCACTATGAAAGCAGGCAATTGCCGCGAGCTTTTGACCCTGATGAAAGAGGCATAGGGAAACGGCCAGTCGAGATGTGTAACAGCTCGTGTTATTCATACCGGAACTGTGCACCGCAAAACTTTCCTGAGGGGACTTTCCTAAGGGGGTTGAAACAAGGGCTTTTCACGCTGCTATCTCTCACGTCTTCTCCAATTCCGTCACGTTGTTGTTATCCCATACAGGTTTACGCTCTCGTAGGCTTCTATGAGTCGGGAGAAATGCGTTAAACGGAGTGCCGCTCCGGTTTTCCAACGGCCTCTTTTGACGCAGTTTGTCATCGTCAAGCCGCTACATCCTCAGGACTCCAGTGTCTAGATAATTATAAAGGCATCCCTGACCCTTATAAAAAATATTTACACGAAAACTAAATGATTATTAGTCTTAATTAAGGAATGAGCTCACCGTACGTTTTAGCGTTGAGCTAGAAATACACGTATCTGCTCCAACCTAATGGGCCATAAGCTACTGGTCACATGAATGGGGAGCAATATTTCATTTCGTGGTAGACCTAAGGGTGCGCCGCGAATGTTGCGAGCGCGTAATGTGAGGGCATTGTGTAGTGGCATATTACATTTACTCATTATTAAATCAACTAACTAGAGCTTTCCGCTCAATGAACTCTCTCTAGCTTCCAGCAGCGCATTCCATTTCTTTGCCACCCTCCTATGAAAATTCCAGTCGTGATTCGTTCACTTTGTGCCTCGTTCGAGCTTATTTGAGTGGTTGCCGGATAACGATAGAAGTTTAACTGGCTTGACCAGGCTGACATTCTTAAAACGACGAGAATAGCTGCTGTAAACAAGGATAACTGCAAACAGCCTCCGGTCATTTAGCATGTTGGTCCTTTGCATAGATGAAGCGGACTCTCACATTCTAGCACGCAAAATTTTTCATCTAGAATTTTCGAGCATCAAGTGAAACAACTGAACGGTAACAAAAATAGGCACTCAGAAAACCAAGAACACTCTGTAATGTGGATAAAGCTAAGCATCAAAGCCGATATTTAAACGGCTAAGGAAAAAGAAAATAGTATTTGTTTGTAATGAAACGCTGTATTTGCTAACTGACCCGTCGTGAACAGACGTATAAGTCTACAACTCGTGCGTATTGAAAGATAATACATCGTTGAGCCATTCTGAAACCATTCTGGTAGAAGAATGTCCAAAGCGCTTGAAAACAGCTAGGGCCTAAGTACATGCCCCGAAGCATTTCTTTTGCAGCCTTTGTTTCCGACGCGCTACTGCGTGTCAAATCCTTAAAGACAAGATGTTGTAGGCTTGTCGTCACAACATTACGATCACATAATGAAATAAAGATAAAGATTGCTTTATTCTTGATAAAGTATTACTTGACAATATTTTTCGTAATGCTGGTTGGGAGTTTTATGCCGGTTACCGAACGAATTTTGCAAATGGTGAATTCCAAAGCAACAATGGCCATGCAGACAAGACACAGTCGTTTACCAAAGGTTGTAAACGCAAGAATTGACGGATAAGCCGGTGGCTGGACAGCCACACTAGTCACCTTCGCTGGCTCGTCCATTTTCACCTTCATTTCTTTCTCGGAATAGTTCGAGCGTTTCCGTTCTGCTGAATTCTTTGCGATGCACTTCTGTAGATGAGCATATGTGCCATCAGAAGTTTTGTCATTTCTACTGTTTTTCAGTTCTTCAGCGACCGCTTCGTATATAGCTGGCCAGGGAATCAGGCAACTATTGAGCTGTTACAAAAACCCAGGCTACCTCGATTGGCCTTTGTTTTTGCTCACAGTGCATCCCCACAATAGGCTGTTTTCTCTTTTTGACTAAAGAACCTAAGAACCAGACAGTAACGTCGTGCGTAGCAACTGACTGACATAGTCATCTTAGCTGTTCTTTCTTAATCCGTTTGTTCGCGGGGACTACTGGGTTCTGCGGAACGTTGATTTTTTGAGTAGACAAAGTACCTTTTAGGAACGCTCCTGTACTTCCAATCCGCCCATCAGACCTCGGAAATGCCATTGAAGACACGATATCATCATCGTTCTACCTCTACTGTGGCATTTTTGCGTACAAATTGATCTTCTTCGTGTTGTGTCGACCACCTAACAAATATCACACAGAATTCGACTTTACTAGGAACATCATACAGTTATCAGGCTCACTGGCTTAATTTTCATGGGATCAGCCTGCCCGCAAAGCATTCCGCGTATAACAGTCGCTTCAAAAGCAATGGGATATTTTACCCTTTATGGATCTCCCGAGTTCAACCCATAAATGCTTGCGGTGCTTGAGTATGCTAGGTGCTCTGCTCAAGCACAGTTTTTTCCTTTTTTGTTTGAAGGTTTGCTACTACGGCCAATACGTTATTCAAAACCGCCACGAAACGCTTATTGTGGCCGCGATGCATTTACCACCCTTCAGAAATTTTCTTCCGCTTTACTGCTTCGGTCTTAATTGGAATTTCAATCGGATTTCATTGCCTGAGTCGATGGCACACGAAATGCGTCGAATAGACCCCAGTACCTCAAGAAGTTGCATTGTCAATTAGAGCAATACGAACGGGGCCAAAAAATCGTTTTTCGTTCAGCTTATGTGGTTATATGGCGTCCAGTGCCTTTGCAGCATCAGCTTACGGAGGTACACCGTAAAGACCTCATCGTTCTTTGCTAAAGGCCACTCGTTTCCAAAACGACTTGTGGACCCGGGTGCTTTAATGACAAGTTCTAATAAACAGATACACCCAGCCGTACGAAGGAAGTTTCTAGTCAGCTAGCGACAAATGCTATTACTATCATTAATACGATCTTATCCAAATTAGACCAGCACAGAGCGCTTGAAAAGATGATATAGTGCTCAAGTGGCAGAAGTAAAATAAAATTGAGTTTCTAAAAAACGTATGGAACACGTTTGCAAACATTGTATATTTATATTTATGAGGCCCGTCTTACGAATAAACGCAAAATTTAGGCCGCGGACGTTAAATAGTTACTAATCGGCAGCGGTGAAGTGGTCCGAACGTAGCGAATGCTGTTAGCTAGCTATAAGCCCATGCCAACTCGAGTATTACTCCAACTACCAGTCGACGGAACTCCGACGAATAATCATTCTAAGCAACGAACGCCTTTGGCATCGGGTCGTTACAGTTGGCTTCTTCTGCTCTTGGCTTTGGTTGCCGTAACGTGTTATCACTCAAAAGGTCACCGTTCTAGCACCGTTCACCTACACTGTCAGTACCTTCGTGCCTAGAGAAAGAAAGAAGGCCGCATTAGAAGTTAAGCCAGCGTGCCGCTGGCTGATGAGGTATTCGTGCCTGACATCGGATATTAGTACCCACTAGTGAGGTGGGACAGCAAGGACATCACGGGCGGACCATCGGTCGCGTTCCACGCCCATGCCGATGCGATATATCCGTGTAGTTACTATGTAGTTAGCTGCACATCTTCTCAACCCAAATTCGCTCCTAAAACGTTGCCGGCCTACGAATCTACGCTAGCCCTTTGTTTCCAACGACGATGGTCTTCTGCTAAAGGTAAGCGGAGGCACTGCCGCGATGAAGGCGTACAAAGCCGAAACCTGGAGCGGCTGTAGGTCTCCGTGGAGTGGCATGGATAGCATAGGAACCCGAAGGTAACCCACGCGGACGCCCGTCAGACGAGAGCCAACATGGCCGTTGGAGTTGAGAAACTTTTCCACTTAGATAGGGTGTGAGTGAACGCAGGTGATTACAAAGGCGGCTACAACGACAACCGCAGTAGTTGTGGAGGCTCTTTCTGCTATCCGGTCCCTCAGTTTCTCTCGGACTTCGAAGAGACTTTTCTGAGGCTGAGTAAGGTCGCGAGAAAAGCGCTGCGTATGCTCAGCGGTACTTACAGCATCTTGCTACGCCACAGTGATCTTTACGATGCTCTGGGCTTTTTTTGCTATTGAAAGAATGCAGGTTGTGATAACACTGTGTTCATAGCGTAGATGATGTCGTTCTGCTGGTCGTTACTAGAAACGTATAATGTGCAATTATAGGACCGACCTGTCACGTTCCTTTCTGATTCTTTGTTATGCGCGAACGAGTCGAGAGATAAAAAAACGTACAAACAATACTTACAAGTCACCTAGTGGCTTATGAATGATTGCGAAATCGATTTCATGCTATCTGCCATCAGGGCAGAAAAACGAACACATCGATTTTATTGAAATTGGTCTTTTTCAGAAATTAGTAGAAATATGTTACACTTGAAGAAAGCTCTGTTGATTTATTTAGAAGTGGCAGGCATCTAGATCTGGAGATCTAGATCTGAAAATATTCGTGCCAAAAGAAACGGTGAGTGTCCAAAAACTCAGTCTACGTGAAGCTATTTGAATACGTTCAGGTTCCTCAGTTGTATTGAATTATACAGAATACTTCGAGAATTTAATTCAACAATCCCATCATAAACTATCGGCAGATTACATTCGTCCATATTTCTTATTATTTAAACCTTATTCAAAAGAAATTGAAACAATGACTTGAGCTTTCATCCTATATTTATAATGGGCTCAAACAATGTCTAGTAAGATTGTGAGTGCTCACAAATTATGAACAGGTTTTGCGTATCAGTATCCCATTGTGCGCGTAGGACCAGAAAACGGACGAATTATACACATTAACAATGAATCACCCATTGTATAAATCAACTAATAAGAAGAACGTTCATGTAATAAACCTGACAAACTTGTGTCAATCAAAATGCTCATTCTTGTGCCGCGGAATTTCAGTAAATCGCGTTCACATATTTCGTCGTGCTTCATCTCTGTTTCACGGGTAAATTGACCCGTAAAGCATATGTTATATCTAGATCTGCAAAATGTTATAATTTGGTTGGAAATCTCAGTCCTGTCATTGCGCGCCATATACTAAATAAAATCCACAATAGTTATTATAACACACTGAAAGTAAGAAAGTGTAACGGGCCGAAGAGTCAACTCGTAAGTTGGGCTGCCGGTACCAAATGGGTGAGTCGCAATACAGGACAATTAATCGTTTGGAAAAGCGTTGTTTCTGAAGTGCGTAGCAATCGTTATACGGTTTTTGTTTTGCTGATATTTGCTGCCTTCCGGAGTCTCGTTTGGTCCTTTAGAATACGCAAAGCGGCCAGGCGGACGTATACTAAAAATGAAGGCCCAAGTAAGCCGTGTGGTACTCAAGCGAAACCCACAAATTAGATCGTGGGTGTGTCTCAAAACATAACGGGAAGCACCTTGGAAGAGATGGAGTGCAGTCGTAAGAATAGGAATATAATATTGGCGGGGTGTGTACAGACGCATGCGGCCATATGTGCTAAAGAAAATTCATGTCAAAGGGTATCTTCAACACTCCGTAATATTAAAAGTGGAGTTGGTGCGATACGTATCCCGCTGGTGCACAACTAATTACATAACGACTTCGATGACTAATCGCTCTGATGACACTGTCCACCTTGTGAATTCTCCCGAAAATAATCTACGGAGCTGACAAACGTTAACTGCCTATTGTAATATAGTATATTTAGAATATATTCAGAGCTCACGTGCATAGAGTTACCCAGTTGGAAAATGGTGTAACTGTATTTTTCACGAAATATATGTGAGAGCGTTGTGCCATGGTAGCTGCTTTACATAGTCCTTTCTTGAACTAATTAATAAAGGTGAACGTGAACCGCACTGAAATTGAGCTAAAAGATTTTTGTTCTCAAAATGTTGGTGAACGGCCTTTACCTGGCATTGGCGATTATTACAACTGCTGATATGATATTCCTAAATTGATATTAATTCCTGCATTCCTGTGTATTATCTGACGGATTTAATACATAACAAAAATTATATAGCGAAACGAATAACTATTTAACAAATTCTACTTGACATGGAAATAGTAGGCAATGTATAGATGAAATGATCGGTAAATCTAATTTCCGGCTGATGGCCTTTGCCACATCTATTATTGTGCGTAATGGCTACAGCGGCTCTTTTATTAAAGATATATCGGCTTCCGCTATTATATTATCTTACGGATAAGACTTTACCATATTTTTAAATTGCATTTTATATCAGAGACTTGTCAGAAAGGGCATTGTATAACAGACAAGGCATAATGATTTTTGTAATGTCTGTATTGAGTATTCGTAAGTACCAAGTTCTCAAAAGGATTAAAATCAGATTTCTCAAAAAATGTAGACATCATTGACTGTAGTCTGCTTCTTATTGTAGTAATACATCGTAGGAGAATGTGGCGTTTGCGTATTTCTATTTCAAGCGTACCAAATGTTGCCACTAGTGTTGATCTTCAGCTTCGTTGCCTGTACTACTCCACTCGGTGTGTACCAAGTAAACGGATACGGACACGCACGCGCGCACACACACACACTGATTGTATAGCCTTCATGGTATTCATATATTATCAGAACTGGGTCGTCGAAAACGTTCGTCTTGAATGGAAACAAATACGTCTCGCACGCAGATCTACCGTTATGGTAAAATTCCTCTTTTAATGAGGTTAAAGGCAAACGATTGAATACGTTACTGCGCATAGTTTTTACTAGAACTCAAATCATGCTTCAGTTGAAAGGGCGGTGAATACAACCTATTTGCCCAGAGCTCAATTTCATGAAAGCTACCTACATCCGGTAGGAAAAGTTCAAACTACCTACGCAAACATAATCTTCGTCTAGAGGACGTCTTACTTGTGCCGTCTGCACTATAGTACAAAAATAGTCCTGATCTACTGTTAGATGTCCTGCGGCCTAGCAACTATACGAACCGTTGGATCAAATCCTTGGGTCGGCTTACATCAGTAGCTAAGGATATGCCTAACAACTTAATCTGCGTGTCTCTCTGTACAACTCATTTTTTATAATAAAGGTAATTTTACCGATTCATGCGGCCGCCATTCGTCTATTTCAAATCTGGTTTAAGACTTGAAATTGTTGATTTATCAGTGTGGATCTACACCGTGATATGCCTAATAGGACAATACTAGCACGCGAGGGAACGGGCAGCGTACTTCAGTGCAACTCAATTGACTCGCATACGCCGTACTCTCGTAAAATTGTTAAATGTTACTAAGTATTGATGTATTAGGCGTAGACATTCGAATCAATATACCTGGCAAGATCATCTCACGCAGGTACGGTTGATGGTCACGTTGGGGAAGCGGCCAGACGTAGCGTGGAAAAACGTCCCGTATCCTATTGGGCCTAGCGCTTTGTAGACCTGGCGCCGAAATTGTACTACTCACGTGTAACCGGCTGAATAAATAGGCAGAATAAATCCCTGCACTACGTCGAGCAATTCAATAAACACCGCGTTATGCGTGACAAATTAACATTTCACCAATAGGATTCAGGCAGGCGATCACTGTATTCGTAGCGCGACAAGGCCCTTTGGAAGCACACCAGAAGTTCCTTCGACGACTAAAAATAATTGGACGCAGCATGCTATTGCATGATCGAACGGCAACTTTTTGTGAACGTGACAGTGGCGAGGGGTTCTGTATCCACCTTCCCCCGGCAAAAACGGATTCATTGGTACAATGGGTCTTTATTGACGACTGTCACCACGGATGGCCTACGAACGTCATCCTTAGAGAGCTGGGCCGACGGTGAAAACACAACGAGTTTATTTGGCGTACCTGGCCTTTACAGCAAAGCGATGCTGCTGTTTCCGCCAGCGAGGCATTGTCAAACAAACGCTACTACATCACGCGCAGAAAGCGCTTCTGTGTCAATTGGTATATCAATGCATGGCAAGGTCTCTGCGAGCGCACAAAGTTCACTCCTTTCTTTACTATGGACGCACGTGACAGACGTAATTCAGGACGGTTGACGTCACAGCGATAACGACGACGATAACGGTGGATATTGCCGGAAGCCGGAGTCAGTAGAACAGAGCGGAGCAAACATCGGCTATGACTGCGGCAGTTGCCTGCAGTAGTAAAGGTCAATTTTTCAGCTTTATTATTGACATCTGATGCTTCATCTTCTTCGTAGGCGTCCACACTTAGACGCCGGCTTCTTCGTTGACGGCATCCGTGGTCTTGTCGACTTCTGCATAGCGCGCCAAAATCTTCAGTGACCAATAGTCCATTGTGTTGTGCTAGTCATCCTAGAACTCCTTTACTGGTCGCAAAATCCTCCTCCAGTCAACGCGCTCACACCCGTCCGTCCTTTTGCATGGTTTGATTCTTCTTTAGCCTGCTATATAAATTCTGTCGGGTCCCAAGAAAATTATTCTCGTCGTCCGTGTCCGGCGTAACCTGCATGGCTTTCAAACAACTAACATTTGGTAGAAATGGTCACTAACATTTTAGTAACGTACAACTAATCATCCTATTGTCAATGCGTCCTTCTGAACAAAAGTATTTTGTATTCTATAATAGCGTTCGGTTTGATTGTCAGTTGTCCCGTCAGCGTTCTCTGCGGCGTCCTTTGCTGACCTGCACGCATTACAGATTCTATCAGTTAATCTAGCTAAGTGTGGCGAAACTATCTTATCGGATATTAAATTACTTATTTCGATATAATTCATCATAATATATATGGGTTACCTTTGCATCAGTTAAACACGTCATTTTACCTCGAACCAGACGTTTAAGCGATCTTACAGTGGAATACACATTTAGCATATCCCCCCAGACTGGCGTTTTAAGCTTTAGAACTATACTACCTTCCAGATTCTGCTTAGGATGTCTAAAAGCTTTTTTGATAAATGCAGCTTTACCTCCAATCAACCAAGCATATCTTCATCTAGTATGTATATATATATACATATAGTGCATTCAAGGTCGCTCGACCTTAAAGTCGAGTTGATAGCAAACTTCCACGGCTTAAGCTTGGCTACAAGGACCAAAGAATCCTTCTGTTAAAAGTCACCTGAACTATAAAAAAGACAAGAAAATATTTTTTCGGTGCACATTGGTGGAGCCGCTCGACGCCGATTCTTGTCACAGATGCGCTGCTTTTAGAAGCTCTTTATGCTGCTTTATGCTGTACACTCGAAGTGCTGCCTGCTAAATACAATATTGTGTTTGATTGGTCTAAGGGACTTGCATCGCATCTCTGTTGGTTACCCTATCTTTAAACGTTGTATTTAATGCGCACATTACGGCCCATTGGAAAGCATGGGCCGTAATTTGAGGGGATGAACCTCCCATGTTCGGAACTCGGTTATGCGAAATCTCACGACTGCCGGCGGAAACAAATTCCTCTTGGTATATTTGAGCTTTCTCAGCCCCATTGTACCCTAAGTTGACCCATTGCCCGCGGCACTATGAGAACCAATTTGAGTACGACACAAGAGCGCAATAACCACTGCGCGCGGTGGCCAAACATAACCGCATGCTGTTGCACAACGACCCAATGCATTTCAATGAATCGTTGTGCTTTCACCGGGGCTTGCCTAAGGACCTTGAGATCAATAGTCTGGCGGCCCTCTCAACGCCAGCATCACAACTGCCAATGCAGTATGTACGATATCGATAATATACTTTTCTATACTCGACCAAACGGCCGTCGGTTCGTTGGCATCCTTACTTTTAGTTTACTCCATGGTCACTTGATTGTCGCTACTTACTTGCGCGTAGTTTTAGAATACGCTGATCCGAAATATTAACACAAATTCGTGCTTTGGCTAGACTCCAGGTTGGCCACCACGCCTGGACAGCTATTCTCTGGAGCAACCCACCTAGAACAAAACCGTCGGCGATACGAAAGACAGCCTAAAGCTTCGGTTTTGCTTCAAGTCTCACCTTCGTACCTAGAAAAGGTCTCACAAGAGCGGGCCTGCGGATTTCTTGTCCACTAATAGAACGCGGACTAAGTATGGCAAGCAAATCCCGGAAAACCGGAGTCCGGCATTAAGAAACACACAAAGAGGCTCAAGTTGGAGACTTGCGGCGCTATTCTTTGGATAGTGAAAACGGCGAGCAAGGCTCTCATACCAGCTTACAACGGTGTGCGGTATGCAATCCTCGATGGGCCTCAACAACACTTTCGCCGCAGAGTGCTTTGACATCCAGCATCGTGTTACCGAGAAAAAATGCTTTGATACAATTCAATCTTTTCAGACAGCGATTTCAAGTCCTTCTGAGCTATTATACCGTTTCAGAGGCGGCAGGATAATCGAATTGTCAATCTATATAACGTACACCGCCTTCTACAAAACCGAGCCAAGCCGCCACCATCGAAAACAAACGTGTGTCGCGTCATAATAAGATCATAGCAATGCAGTTCGGTCGATTCTCTTCGAAAGTGCAGCAGTCCCACATTTTACGACTTGAATAGCAATAGCAATTGCCACAGCACAATCAACAACGACAAACACCCTCATGGGCGGCATCAACGGCAACATTCGGTGTCCAATCGGCGAAGACGCGTTCTTCTAATGATTCACTCGAAGCCCGTCGAAAATAAAATCGTTTATTTTCCGGACGTGGACGAAGGAAGCACAGATGCGTATTAGGCACACTTGTCTGTGTGCGGTAAAGTAACTGCAAAGGCTCGTTATATCATTAGTAGCGTCGTAGAAAATGAAATCTTTTGCTATCCTTATTTCTCTCTAAACTCAAAACCGTTTTTGCATTACTAGCAACACTCTAAGTACACAAAACATAGGGACTCGAACTGGCAGAGGGCACCTTTACCGCCCACAGCCACTTAGCTGCCCACGCTACCGTCACGCCACGTTTGATAACCTTTTTGCGGTTCTGTGTCGTCATGAACGGAAATTGTGGTCCGAAGTTTTCGATGATAAGGCGGTTTGAAAAGGTAGTTGATAGCGAGAGAGTTTACATTTTTAATTCAGAATGGGGATATCCTTATGGACATCCCTTGGAAGTTAATAGGCAGACAAGGATTTCTAGAAATCGAAATATTTAATATCGAGATAACTGAAAGTGATACTGACGCCAAAAGCGGTTGACCGAGACGGCTTTTGGAGTGCCTGATATTGCGGGTAGTGCGTGGTTTAGGAGAACCTATATACAGCGGAAAAAGCGGACAAAACACCCACCCCAGATAACTATGCAATAAGAGATTAGTATACTGAAGAGAGTACATCATGTATGTACCAGGATTTCACGAGATGTGCTTCAGGATTTAATCCGCGACAGCAGGCAAACTACACGTAAATCTTTCTGCAACATAACATTAATATAGTACAAGAGCCCCAGAAAGACTATTTTTTTTTAGTAAGAACAAGCCAATGTAGTCGAACAATTTCTGAAAAGAATAAGGATTCATTAGATGAATTCAAAGATGAGGAGAGCTTCGTAACGGCCTATATTGAAGGTAACTGGGGGAAGGTAATGGAATTTTAAAAGATCCGTGGAAGACTAGCAAGTAACTATTTCGGCCATTCTTAAGTTTAAGTCAGTCCTTAGTTTGTTTTTTTGACAATTATGCTGGTGCTAACTGCGAGTACGAATTGCAATGCATGGGACCTGGTTGCCGGCTTCAACAAAAGCGCGCACATACATGAAAAACGAGTGGAGGTCAGTCACACCGCTGTATCGTTGTTATTTATTCCCTTTAGACAGAACGAGTCGCGAATTTAAACGATTCGCGCAGAGAACTATCGCAACAGTAAGCAGGTGGGTTCCTAGGTGGGCCAATGGGTTGATCCTTATTTTGTGATACAGGAACTCAAATACTTCGGCGACGTCAAGGGAAAGACCAAAGGTTCAATTGCATACTATTACGTATGCTTTGGCGTCTTCTATTACAGACCAGTAGGTAGTCTCCATAGAGAAGCCTGATCGGAAGCCAAATAGGAGGATATCAGATTGTGTGAATTGAGATGTGACTGGAGTTGTAGGAGAATATATTTTTTTAAATGCTTTAACAAGAAAACGAGTGAGGACTGGCCAACAATGTGGTCCGATCAAATTTCTTTTGGTACACTTGCTCTTGTATTCAGAAAACAGTATGGCCTTCTTGAACAAGTATATGGTACGTCGAGATAGATACGCTAACAGTGAGTGCAATGCGTAGACTCTCAATAGTTGGGTGCTCACTTTTACTAGTTTTGATGGAGCCAATAAGGTAGCTCCGTCTATACTTTTTGCTTACAAGTCCCGGGCTAACTCGATAATGATGCAGACGGCCGATCTGGGTGTACTCCAGGCGTTGTGGTCTTTGTTACCGTTGAGAGATCTGGGAGAAGAGGTACGTTTGTCAAGTTCTAGGGCAAAGACCGGAAAGCGTAGCTTCTTACGACCCGTCGTAGTGTCTGTTAGAGGCCAGATACACAGTGAAAGAACTGCAAATCGTAAATTCTATACCATATATGATGTTACTACCTTACATCGCTTGACCAAGCATCTGTAAAATCGGGCAAGTTGCTAGTAGCACCACTTCAATGTGTAGTCCGTTGTGGGTATACCCCTCTGCCATTCGATCAAGGTTTTCACGTTGGCATTCGAGAAGAGGAATACACCATAAGCTTTTTGCTTCGTTACGACGACGAAACGGGTCAAGAGAATGTGGTGCATTATAGTGTCCGATCAAAGAGAGACTTAGTAAGTCTAAGGCATCATCACGAACTGTTGAAAATCGGTCTACTCAGAATTCATTAAAACGAAAGTTGTTTGTTTTAACTCTATGGCCGACCACTATCAATTTATAGGTTCCATAGACCGCAATTGGATAATGCTCGGCTAGGCTGGCGATAGAATAGGCTTTGGTAGCTATCTTACTGATAACCAAATAGGACTTGAATTAGAAGTCCATACGTGATTGAGTCATGCGCTAATTAGCGGTCGTGCGATTAGCTCAATCAAGTGGCGATTAATCACGCCTAAACTTTTTGTTAGTGGTTTGTTATCATTGATGAGAGCAGGTTGAAGCTCATGTCACCAAATAAAATATATAGAGAATTATTAGGAAAAATCCTTTGCGAACTGTCCCATAGGGTTCATCCAAGTTGTTCATGTGGTTTGAGTAAACAGATATTATGGCTTCATTAATGAAGTGCTGTTTTATTTGAAGCATAACCGCTTGAATAGATCCTTCAGTTGTCAAGCAAGTGTAAGACTGAACTATTTTAACGATTTTGAAAATGTAGACAAACATGCCGCCTTTCTCCCTCAAGGCTCTACAAAAGGAGACTGGAAAAATGGAGCGGCTTGGTTCGCTAGCCATGCCTCAGCTAAGCAGGACGTTATTTAGTTAAAATCTATTTAAAACCAAGGTCAGCGCTCAGCTGATTGGTACCAACATGCAGGAAACTGCTGCAGGAAATTCCCACGCATCAACATGACCACCGAAGAAAGGTGCCTCTGCCATTTTGGACAATATATAGATGTGACTTGCACTAACGCCGTTTAAACGCTTCCAGTCGATCTGCAGCACATTCTCATTATGACAGATACCTCTATGGCCTTTCAATAGCCTTGCAGGACTCGTTTGGGCGCGAATTCGGTGCCCTACCCTGGACGGCCTCATAACGGCATTAAATGGTCAGTCCAAGAGCAATAAATTTCAGTGCTGCGTGGTTTCTTAATCGGTGATGAACCGTTGCGACTCGCATGGCCAGAAGTGGCTAGCAAATGCACGGGTGAAGGAAGGGCGTACACTAAAACTTGAAAACATATCAGGCAAATAAAATTACAACCGCAGCTGTTGAAAGGACGCCATCCATAGTAATGATGCTGTAAGTAGCACACGCCATGGTACGACGAACCATCTATTAGATCATTTGGCCTTATAAACACAGCTTGTGCCGGCAACACAGACTGGGAGAACTTAGAGCGCTTGCATCGAGTCATCTCAGCGTAACAGGAACAACCAAATACTAAGAAAGAGATAGCCACATGCTGTGGAGGCTACCAGGGTTCAACGTTAATGTCGAGGAAAAGCAAAATCCACCTTGCCGTTCTTATTTGTCGCTTGGCTTCACCTCATACGAGCCGCTCGAGTACATGAATAGCGAGTTGAATGCGCTACTTTGTATTCAACTGATACCCTGTCTGACGGAATATACCTTTTGAATGCCTCACGGCGCTTAAGACTGGCGAAGATCGTTGTCTGTATAACGCAGCTAGCAGCTTTCTTTAGGAATGTTTTTGGTCTACGTTCTTCACCGTAAATGCAGACAGGACGCGTATTTTTTTCAGTGCGCCTTCTTTCTCCCCGCCCTTCTGCCATGTCCAACATTAGAGCATTGTTTTTCTACGAGGTAGAGTCGCGCGTTTATGTGTGTGGGTACTATACTTGAAGTGCGTTAAACGGCATTCAGTAGTTTCGGCCATGCGAGACACCTGTATGTCGCGCCACACACCATCGTCTAGAAAGACCGTAGGCCAAAATGTCATATCTTGGTGAGGCATCTTGGTAATTGCTATGATCCACGCCGTAGGATCAGATAAAAAGTAATTGAAACAGGACGTGAAGCAACGAGGTTACGGTTTATCCAGCTACCTCCAGCATGGTTGTTGCTCTTGAGGCGATTCCCCGTGGCAAAGCGCATAGCGCATAGGTATTCATATATTTAGCCCCGCCTATGGGAGAACATGGAAACAAGTGCGCTTGGTTATTTTTCATGTTTTAGAGGGGCCCCACTCAAGTGGCAATATGCATGGAAAGCTTTAACAAAAACAATGTACTGGTTCGATTTTTACACAATGAAAAAGACAATGCTGAAGAATGTAATGGTCAGCAATAATGGCGGACTAGTCCACCTCATCTCGCCCCAATAAGTGGCAACGTTTCGTTGGAACCTGATGTTGTTCACGTTAACCCACGCGTGCTTTCTCTGTCCAATAACTCTAAATTTTTTTTATGTAAGAAATGGAATATGTCCAACAAACCTGTATTTATATTATTTCACAAGCTAGGCACACTTTAATAGTCCACAACGTCTAAAAAGTATGTTTTTGTTTATGAGAATTACAATTGAAAAGGACGAAATAAAAAGTGGTTCAACAAAAATCATATAATCATCCTTAGGTGGTCCGATATCATCATTAGGTTTGATTGAATCTACTAGTGTTTTTTTACAAAGAGTTGGTAGTGCGCCTGCATGCTTGATTTTCTCAAGTCTGTAACTGTGCAGTCTGTAACACGGAAGCGACGTGTATTTCCGTTGATTTCGACAAAGTCCGCAGAGTAAAGGTCAGCGAATACACCTTTCAGGTTAAGTTTTTTGAGCTTCCACGCGCAGGCGATGTCACTTTCCAGTTAGGCTAGATAAACTACCCGGGGGTGCAAGCGTGTTCACGTGCCTAGAGGACACACAGCAATTATAACAGTACTAGTGATGTGCTTCATTGCCGAATGCAGACCGGCTGTCTCACCACCAACAACAACGGCAACAACAACACGAGTAGAAACAGCAAAAACAGCAGTAACGAGCGCCATCAGTCACTGCGCCTGGACTCATACAAACGTAATTATGGTGGAGGTAATTATATGCGGCCATTCATACCGCTAGGACTGCCTGTCATCTCCGTTGTCCAGTTTCCTCGTTAATCTAATTCATGCGGTCACACGCATGGGCGGACTGTCACCATAATAAAGCGACTGGAAGGGAATACCTAACCGGAGCGTTGGCCGGTAGCAATGGCATCTGCTCATGCGGGAGCCTCAACATCGGACAAGTTCAAGTATCGTAGACACATCGAATCGCCACGATAAGACGTTCTCTTTTTTAGAGCTAACATAAACATCCGTTCCGACTTCAGACGGTCGGAGTTCAACGAAACCGTGTCAAATCCTCAGATATCCGAATCCGTATCGTGACACGTCGTGAAGCTACCGAAAATAGCAACGGCATTGCCTCGAACACCTCCGAACTTTAGGTCAGCTAGGTATGAGCAAATGCCAGCTTAGCGTGAGTAGTGATATCAATACGCACACCAAGATTTACAGGTGTACCGCACTTTTCAAAGATGTAGAGTTCCGGCTCTCAATTACTCCAGTATGACTTCTGCTGCTCGGACTGATGCGACAAAGTATATCCAGCAATATTAACTCGCTTGAAAAAATAGCGGGGACATAATTACTTCGCAATATTGGACCTTAGTAGAACCTTCTTATAGTATCACGGCACTTTTTCTGTTTTTTAGCGAAATGCATACCGACGAAAATGCACAGTCCTATTCGCTGAAGAACACGGGGAGGAAATCTATAAGATGTAACTGCCCTGAAAACTTAATATCCTTAGATCATACATTTACTTTATTTGCTATGAAAAAGCGCTCATGCGCACCGTGCCATCATACATAGGTCATATAAACTGCAATTGGTTTAGTGAAAATATACACATTTATTTAACTCGCCCCTATCTGCTCTAGTAATCCAAACGCAGGCGTTTCTATTCTATTAGACGTCATGCCTCGCAGAAATACAACAATAAGCAAGGTTTAAGACAAGGATATTCTTTCATACTGAAGAATCAAGCACCTCAAATACGGGCCAATGTGATTCCATTGGAGTGATATGAGTATTCCGCTGAGCACCTGGCATGTTTTTTGCTGGCAAGATTACAACAGAGAAAATAGTCACGAAGGAATGTAAGGGACTGCCGGTTTTTTATTCAATTTTTAACTCTGCCCTAGCATTCATTCATCGGGAGCGTTTATTCATGTTGTATAGCTGTCTATGCTCTGCTAACTTAACGAAAAGTGTCTTTCTAGAGTTTATAATACTTTCAGAAGTGGGTGTTACCTTGCGTTCTGTCGAGACTGTGAGGACTGGCATATATATGTGTATATAAATATATATATATATAAAGTTTAAAGTAAGCTCCTTCCATTGGTGGAAATTATATATTCCTCAAGCATAAATGGTTACGAAAACTGCGCTGTGGATATATTGACAGCTACTATAACGCCCTAATATTATCAGTGCCACCGTTTGGACTAACTGCCCGACGAGAAGGATTGCCAAATCTGCCACGACAGTCTTCCGTGTGGCATTTTACAATCACACGACGTGCAAAATGCACCGCGGCGACGATTTCTCTTACAGAAACTGGAAGAGGGAGATCTTTTCCTTTTTAGAGTTCCAGTTCCTGCGCTCAGATGAGGGCGGTGATCATAACAAAAGGATATCTTATCGTAGTTACGCTTCTGACTTGAGCCAGCCTACAAAAGCCAACACTGATTCTAAAAAAACTCATTTCAATCACGCTATACCCGCAAGTGCATTTCTCTATCATAGTCGATAGCCATAACTTGAAGGTACGGAGGTACATAGACTGTTATCCGGCCGGTTACCTGCTGGTTGCGACTGGAGGAGACACGTAGGTGCATGGGTTCGATCCTCGCCGGTGCACATTACATTTATATGGGGTCCGTCTTACGAAGTAATGCAAAAACTGCTACCGTGGACGTTAAATGTTGTACATTTACATTATATGGGGTCCGTCTTACGAAGTAATGCAAAAACTGCTACCGTGGACGTTAAATGTTGGCTGAATTGGTCAGATTTAAACATTTTTTACCTGCTGGACCAATACATTCGTTTAAAACTTTTGCACCGGTTTAATCAACACTAACTTTACCATTGACACTTTAACCTCTTGTCCAGTGCAAAACTGGAAATAATCGTGTTATACAATCGAGAGCGACGTTTGTTTCTATTTATCCTTTGGCATACGAAAAAATATCGTGAAAATTGGAAATCTATTGCACATATCATTGTCGTTATAACAAATGTAAAATTTGCTAAAACAATTATCGTAGCGCCGATTAATTGATTACACTCGATAAATTCCGACCGCGCCGGTTAGACAAAAACGTAATGGACGGTTTGAATTGATGAACGTTCAGTCTAAAGCTGGCTTGTCCATCCTCATCTAATCGAGTGACGATTTTTCCATTGTGCGTATCGCTGCCAGTAAAAAACCTAAACGTCACTTTATCACATTCCCCGTTACGGACTTATTAGGCCTAGCACGACTCTAGAAAGTCCCTGGTTTGAAATGGCATTGTGGAACTTTTCATAGGTCTGTCATCGAATTAGGGCAATAGAAAACTGTAGTCTGCCTAAAGTTTCCGAATGTCCACTGGAGATCCCTATTGTAAGCATAGAGCTCGCCACGCTGGATAGAATTCACAAGTTTGTCTTATCGAAACACGGGTAACTTGGCCCATGCAGGCTGAGTATGCGCTCCGCGCACGATGCGTATGACCATCGGAACCAGAAAAGCTCTCTTGAAGAGACCGGGTGTCATTTTCAATAGTTTAGCATAGCTGAACGTGTGCAAGGTAGGCGAGGCTTAAAAGAATGCGCATATACTGATTCAGTTAGGCCGCGTTAGGCAACCTGACTGTTGGCGTCATCGAGAACACGCTAATTAATTCGCTTTAGGAACGATGATTCAAGGGACGATAGAAAACGTGACACATATCGGACCTGTTATTACAATAGAGGTTAACTTGGTGATGCTAGTTGGAGATTGCTATTAGCGAAAGGTAGCGAATGCGGCGCCCTGCGTAAACGTCATGTCGCCTTCCATAGAAGTAATTAAATTTATGTATATATATATATATATATATAAATGTCAGCCTTCAATGTTTGACTAAAGAACGCTCTGAAACTCCCTGGAAGGTTTAGATGTGCGTCTACGTGAAAAAGTAGTCGTGCTCCATATCTTCGATTAAAAGTTACCTTATTTGCACTGCGCCTGTAACCTCAGCTGCTGATGATTAATCTCATGAGATTTTTACAAAGCTCAATCAAATAAAGATAGGTTCAAACCACTGCCCGCGATATTACGTAAGTAAACTGAAGGATGGGTTTCAAAAACGAAATTAGATTACCAAAGGGTAAGAGACGCCAAGTAAGCAATGATGCAACTCAGGTATTTTTGAGCGCAACATATCGTCGTAACATAGCTATCAGCGCAACACACACACACACACACATATATATATATATATATATATATATATATATATTACGC
>MNPL01020477.1:0-10276 GCA_002081605.1 Tropilaelaps mercedesae
ATATATATATATATATATATATATATATATATATATCGAATAGAATGGGAATTAGCTTTCTCTCAGTAGAATGCATAAAAATTGCAAATAATCAACGTAAAAAAATCAATCACTTCAACACAGCGATTATTTCTTCGTCTACGCTCCCTGAAGGAATTCCCTTTTAACATCCCACAGTGGTGCGTTCCCATCAGGTTGAACGGAGCAAAGACAACTGTTTCACAATAGATATCGTTATGGGCGTTTGGACAGTTGCACAGACTTATGCCTCGGCAAATTTATGCTTGTATTTTCCATATGGATCATTGTCGTCGGCGATGTCAGCGTTTTTGCGTTCACTGCGTCTCTATAGCTCTATAGCTCGCGCTTATCTGCTCCTTTGTTCGTATTTGATTGAAGCTTGACTTTTGTGTGCCCAATTTTCGATGTATATGTTTTTTGGACTGTTTCATCTTTGGCCGGTAAATTGGCTTGGTTTTTTGTCCGTATTGTTTTGTTCTACGATTATATGAATATCAATTCAAAACGATTATAACACAACATACACTAATCAATATGGTCGATGTGCAATGTCACGTCCGTTTCATATTTACCAGCCAGCTTTTTTCTGTTGTTGCCTCTTATTCTAGCCTTTCGTTACGATAATGAAAGATTATTGTACACAGTTCATGCGGGGTAACAGGATAATGGGATTTGGATTTTGAAGTACGCGCAAACGTGTTTATAAATGCAATAGAGTAAAATAGGTAATGTAGAAAACTAGCTTGACGAAAAGAATCGCCACGAAACATAACCCTAACTGAGCAAAACGGCTTTTAACGGTCGGCCGTTCAAAACCTGTGCCATGTCATCGGCGAATTCTAGCTTGACAATCGGATTATTGCATGGCCTATGCGGCCTGACTGACGCCTGTAACAAAACGCTCTTGCAGTGGCACCCAGCGCACCACAAAACTAACGGTCTTTGTTCCCTGAACTCCTTCTCATCCACTTTGTGCATTTGCTCTCCGTTGAATTGTACTAAAGACGCTTAGTTCAATGCTTCGATTAGGTGTGCTATTGTTATGAATAGTGCGCCATGTGCACGGTCTACCTAACAGATGACAGTGCACTGCGCTTTACGTGTTGCGAATGCATGTAATACAGCAAAGCACGTCACAGACCGTATGCGCGTACGTCTGGGAGGTTCACTCACCTAAGTCGATGACGTGTCAGGGCACTTAAATATACACAACAGTATTCGTTCGGACCGCTGCGAGGGTGTTTGTTGCTGAGGAGCAATTAGCGAAGTGTTTGTACTCAGCTGTCTTTGCGTTTGCATTGATGGGGTCCAACAACGATAGACAACGGCCGTACTGAACTGTTCGGCATTTACGAATGAGACTATTGGTTACTTAAAATAGTACTAATATTTGACGGCAATAATGTACCATTATTATACTCCTTTCATTTCTCTCCGCTCTGTTTCTCCACTGAACTCGCCGCGACTCGATGTGCTTTATCTTAACGCATTTGTCATCGAGGTCGAGCCTATGTGGAAATCGCTTAAACAAAGTCTTGCCAGATCTGGCCTTTATCGACAGTAGCTCCATCGAGCAACGAAGGACATCAAAGCGCCTCAACCTGAACTAAAATTCTATTTTTCTATGTACCTATCAATGTATCGACAGATAAACGTCCACTGTAGTCATGCAGTCCATGACACTGTATGACTCCAACCGACCCCCTTGTGCTTCAAATGATTGCTCCGCTCCATCTGGGTGTTAAATGCCAGACGCCTGCGGTTGTAACACTGCACCCACAGTATTTCCCAATATGTATATTCATATGCGTTGTTCCTCATATAACCTGCATGTTTCATCACACCATGGTGGCTGCCGACGTTCGTGCTTCTTGCGGACATTAATGGGTCCTGCTGAACTGTCTCCGTCATACCGAAACAAACTGAAACATAACGGCCGTTTAGCTATCACCGCCTCAACATCAGCGATTCCTCAGGCCGTCTAAATGTTCGTACAGGTAAGGAGACGCGTGAACTGTATGGACAATCCGAAAGAGCACAAAACATTATATCCATTCTTGCCGAAACCCCACTTGACACTAAGGGAACCCATACGAGCAATAAATCTTCCCCGACAAGTTCACCGTCCATCTACGCTTTTTGTTCTCGATTTCCGGATACTTTTCCCGCCTTTTATGATCGTTCCGGTAGGGAACAAATTACGCGACTTACAGGCATACTCGTTTCATTTGTAGATTATGAATGGCTTTCCACGGTGTGTATATACACTTAGGTGCTATCTCAACCAGTCCAAGGTAAGCAGCGTCACTACGACCACCTCCCAAAAAGAAACATATCTTACAATTGCACTGGCTGCAAGGTGTACTCGTCAACCGCGCAATGTCATCATCAATGACCTCTGATTCGCCAATCGGAGCGTTAAGTTGTCAATACAGGGACGACCGTTGCAAGTGGACTGTTGCTTCACTCTTCTTACACTCAGCCCTTCAATCGTAAAACTGAACCAACACTTAAGCATGTTCCTCATTTTACCGTGGCACGAGAAATCGCCTCATCTTCACGGCGCTATTCTTCTTTTTTGGTCTATTTTCCACGGCTTCGCAGCAGCCGTGGAACATACACATAGACATATTTTTTTCACTTCAAAATAATCTCCACTGTATTGGATCAACGCCTCTTACGACGCTATATCCTTGCGGTACACCCTTAGGCTAGGTCGGCCTTAGACAAACAACTCAGTATTTTGTCCAAGTGTGTCCAGCAAAACGTGTCGAGGTTTTGCTAGTGTAACCTGTCCTTCGCTGCAATTTACCTAGGCCCTCAATTGTTCCTCGTTTTGTTCTGCAATCCACACCTCGTCCAACCGTCAATTTGGCACATGGGTGAATAGAAGCGTACACATTACTCGAATAATAATATGATGAATTCTTGTAGAAACAGTGCATATAGAATCATTTACCGTTGTTTCATTTATCGTTTCTTTTTTGATATTTGTATATAAAGTACAATTAATCGCATTCGCTACCCATGCGAAAAACGATTGGGAAGAATATCGCTATAAACGTCATTTTCGGTTTGTATCGTGTCACGTTGTTGCCTATGTTTTCTTGTTTGTTTGTTTGTTTGCATACGCGACTGCCACTCACTGCGCCGAGATGCCAAATAGATGTTTGCCGACAGTTTTGTCCGCTATCTCACAACGCGACACGTCAGGGGGTTTTGAGGCCTTCACGCGATGGCGGCACGCATACCCTTTCGTTTTAGTATAGCACTAGCCCGTTTGAGGAACGATGACGATTAGGAAAGCGGTCAGCGAAGTTCGTTAGTTGGGTTGGTTTAGCTTAACTATGACGGTCTTGATGCAGATTAGCCTAATTTTGCTTGATCATTGACGACCTGAACAGTTCGTCCGCCCTGCAATCGATCACTGCGACGTTCTTTCGTTGTGGCTCACCTGATCCAATACGCATCTAACAGTCGATACATACACATATGGGTATATATATATATATATATATATATATATATATATGGGTCACAGATTTACATCGATCACCGCCTGTGGACATTCTTGACGAGTCTCGATAACGATAGAACAAATCGAAATCAATCAATCAATGTACAGCCAACGCCGGTGTTTGCTGGGCGGGGTCATAGAAACAACTCAGATAGTCAATATTTTCCAGAATATTCAGTCACCACTCGGCGTCGCCGACTGATTTCTGGAATACGTAATCCCGACCCTGTATGTTCATGATTCCATCTTTGAGATTGAATTTCCATCGGTTGCGACTACGCGAGATTTTGTCGTACTGACACACGACAACGTTGTCAATCTCCTGCACTTCCGATACCTGCTCAAAAGCCAACAACGTACAGACACATTAGTACTATTAGCCCACTGCAGGCGGAGCACCGACCCGCCAACCTTGATAATGGGTCTTTCATGTTTCACCAGTTTATGTTTTAAGTTATGTTTCACCGTAAGCGTGCGTATGCATTAAATGTCCCCTAGTGGTCCATAAAAATCTCTCTAGCGTGGTACCGTTGAATCCGACCGCACTAACCGGAATCCCATGCACGCGCATACGGATTGCCAATTCGTGTTAGCTAAACGGAGCACAGCATCACGTCCACGTCTCCGTCGTCAAGGGAGACCGACGTAGACCGGTGACGATAGATTAACATTCATCACGACACGCGTGACCCCATCATAGCCAGAACCCAAACGCTTTGGCCGCGCCAAAGTAGCCAACTCCGCTTCCGAGCACACTTACTTCTTCATCGCTAACGTCGTCGTTCGAGTTCAGGGGCTCTTCGTCGACTTCGTGTTCCGCCCGTTCGTCATCGTCGTCGTCAACGTCGTCCCGATCATCCTCCTCAGCTCCCAACCGTTCGTCCTCGGACGAGTCGCTCGAGTCTGAAGTGTCCATCGCGGCGCCGTCGGTTTGGCCCGGCATCTGAGCGATAGCGTTCAATACACCAAAAAAAGGTTTAGAAAAAAGGTTAAGGGCCCGAGGCCACTCAAGCAATGGTGGCATATGTATTTCCACTTTGTAATGCCATCGAAGACATTGCCGTCGCTCAACGAGACGTCGCGCTATTTGGCACGTTCTCATATCTAAATCACTGATTTTCTTTAATATGGGTTCCGAGTGACTACCACAAATCATTCGAACTAACGACATCCAACGTTGGAGTCACAACTACGCCCACTGCAGACATGCATTAGCCAAATCCCGAAAAAACTTAAAATTGAGATATTTGGAATCTTGAAAATGTGGCATTCTGCTTCAGCTATAGGGTACGATGCAATGCCAACCGTACTCGTGCCAGTCAGATGCGGTTCGTCGCAATTAGACAAATAAAGGTCACTCACCCGCAATTGTTGAGCAGCTCCGGCCACCTGTTGCTGTTGAGTGGCGATTTGTTGTTGCAGTTGTTGCGCTGTGGCCAACGTCACTGGAGTAGCTAACGGGCCTCCAGCTGCAACAGCCATCTGCGTCACCGCCGCCGAAACGGGACCACCCGTACCAGCCATCTATGCCCAGCGGGCGAAACAATATAGCCCAATCGATAAGAAACACAGGAGAAACAACAGCTAATACACCAAACATGCGTATGGCCTCCGTGGGGAAAACCGAATTATGTTGAAACGGTCCAGAGTCGCATTTCAGATCGTACGGGACGCTACAGCTCCTTCTATAATGCTTTAATCGATAACGTGTGACGATTTACAGAAATTGTTTCACTGCTCCAGGGTCAAATGCTTTGTTTTCGGTCCTACGAACGCTTTTGAAATCCAACCACGGACACAGAAGACGAGTCGGCCTTCCAAGTCCAGCAGCCGAAAGGCTACGTACCTGTTGCATTGGCACGGTGATTGTGTACTGTGCTTGCCCCGTAGAGCGCGCGATTTGCTGCCGGGTGAGCATCACGTTGTGAATTGCCTGCATCTGCGCCGAACTGATGGTTCCGTTACCTGTGTAAACGCCATCATTAATACAACTGTGGCTGTAACTGCGCACGGACAACTGTGCGTTATTTTCTTCTCGTCCGGGCCTCAGTATTAATCACTTCGGTGACCCGTGTTAGCTCGGAACGGCTACAATGGCCAGTCCAACCACAACGCATATTGACGACTTTCTCTCCCAAGGGCCATATAATAAGAGGTTAATTTGCAGGTTTCTGTCCCGGCTCAGTTTGTTGTTAACTCATAATTTTGTGGCATCAATACAGAGTGAGCCGGGCAAATGAAGTAGTGGCGAGCCACTCTTGGTGACCACTGCGACGAAAGCAAAGGATAAACCGAAAGTCTAAGATTCTTATATTGATCATTTTTCAGTGACACCGACGACACCAAGAATCAGTAGTTCATTTCTGGTTATTATATTCAATTCTTCGGGGACTCAGCCCGAAACTGGCGTTGAAACGCTGACCCTGACCCGTAAGCCGACCTCATTCTGACGCGTTTCCTGTTGGAGGTGATGTAACCGACCCGAGCTAATCACAGGTGCAAAACACCAATAACTGACAAATGAATACGTACTCGAATTCAGAAGTTGGGCGGTCATTTCTGGCGTCAGGGTGATTGCCCCCGTAGTGGATGCTGACGGTAAGGTGATGGCGCCGGTGGTCGATGCCGTCGGCATTCTGATTGTTAGGGGGGTGGCAACATTTGCCACCGTCTGGGCACCACCGATTGAGCTCACCCCGGCCACTGTTGCCCCTCCGACCCCAACGCTAGCACCTGAATAATGAATTATTTGCGGGCTAACAACCGGCGCCGACTGGATAACCTGTTGACATCGAATAGCTGCGTTAGGCTGCTGCTGCTGCTGCGGCTGCTGCTGCTGCTGCTGCGGACACAAGTGGTGGCGTTAGCGACAATTGGATACTATTTGGCCATGTCCCCGTTTAGTATGTAAGTGCAGAGTGGCTATCTGATGTTCGCATGGTGATATCTCTCTATAGCGCTTTGTTTACAGCGCCTACTATATGACGATGGAGCTTTTGAATGGTCAAATAATAACCGGCAATGAGGGCCAATACGAGCGCAAAAGCCATTCCCAGGAAGAAGCTAAAATGAAAGGTTTTCCTCATTTAGTAGCCAGTTAGTTATCGCACGGGTATAATCTAATTTCATGAATATGAATGGGAAGCTGTCAACTTCTAGCCATATCCGAATTTCACACTGACGTGACGATACGCTCAGTTAATGGTTTACCCTCAATTATATTGTCTGTTTCTACTGAAAGCAACGAAGCACAGCGCCTACAATAGCAGCTGCTTTGGGACACTGGACAATCACCTTACAGCACACGGTATGAGGCATTTCCAGTTCTATTCATTTGTTTACAGATTTCCATATTCCCACCCACCTCGTCTTAGACGCTCTTCTTCAAACAATTCTTAAGTTACCTGTCCCTAGGTTGGGTGCAGGCACTTCCTGGCCCAGGAGGAGCTATCTGGGCTTCGGAAGAAAAGGATTCAGTCCCCAAGAAAATGATATGTGTCGCTGAAATGTAGAAACTAGCCTAACATACGCGAATATGCATGGCATAACGATAGTCATTGCCCAACAAACACACAGACGTGCCAAAGGTGAATTGATTATTAACGCACGAGATAACATCTATGACAAGACTAGTTCTATGCCAAAAGGAAATCGGGCTATTTTCCTATAGTGTCTACCGAGTGGCGACTTTCCCCGTGTGCTCATCTCAGGATACAACGGGACGTTTTCTATGGTCGAAGTGAATGAGTAAAAAGAGATTCGGTGAATTGATCCTGTTTATGCCTAACAGACACAGATGAATATCCCGCACGCGTTAGGCTTATCCGACGATAAACCAAAGAGAATGCTTGAACAATTCAAATCATAACCGCCGTCTGGATAAAGCGTGGGTAAGAGGATTTTCTAGGACTCCTTTGAGAAGTGCGTTCCTCGCCTTTATTGGGTTTTTTTCTATTGTCGCCTTGTTGACTATTGATATATCTGCCAATTTCATGTACCTGAGGAAAAGCGAACGGCTCGGATGTTGCTGGTGGAGGATTTCGTTGAACTGTAATACTCGTCGGCTGAATGACCCCAGGCTCCGATTTAGGTGCAGAAGCAGTCACCTGTACGCGTATGTGCACAGAGTCCATTAGAAACAGACGCATTAGGCACACGTTAGGATTAACCATCGTTACTACCACATTAAGAGGCAACGTTCCCTTTGAAGGTTTAAAATAGCTATATAGTTCTATTTGAGCGATGTACTGCGAGTAATGCTGGATTCCACCTGGTGACGGTGAACTACGCAGCATCGTACTTAACCGTATTATCTGAGTAACACTTCAATACATAGTCCTGCCTGTGGTATTAGCCGGATGAGTGCAAAACAAAGTGATTGTTTTCCCTAGGTTATTCCCTCTTATTATTAATATTATTGTTATTATTACTGGATTTGGCATCTTCTCACTCACCATTGGTTTGGGTACTGAGGTGGTTGTATTGACCTTCACAAGTGGCACTGGAGGCTCGACCGGCTCTATGGCCTTACTTTCTGTAAGCTTCTTCTCCCAGAGCTGTTTGAGTTCTTGCAGTACCTGTTCGTCGACCCCTTCGTCAAGGAATGCATCTTTAACACCTGCCAATGACAAGTGGAACGGATTAGTACACAGTTACGAGAAGCAGGGGGTGTAACCGTGCATCTCATACTAACGCGAGAGCCAGTTACTGCATACTGGTGGGTGATAGGAACATTTCCCATGCGCATGGCACAGTTTCGAGGAAAAAGTAAAGCATCAAAGTTTACAACAAGTAGCAAGTGGAGCAAGTGAAGCTGATGCAATGTACTCGTGTGTCTATCGCGAATTTTTTATAATTTTGTCCTCGTCGAAAGTCTAGCTTCGGGAAGCTTCTGAGAAAACTCGAGTAGCATTTCGCCAAATTTTGCCACCCTTTGAGTAAGTTAGACAAACGGTTGCACATGCCGACCCGTCCATTGGGATTAGACCAGCGACTTGGCCCTTTTGCTTAGTGTGTTTGCGCATAGTCGCACAAAGACTTTCTCTCGGCAAGCAGAAAAGCAATCCACCAGGGATGCATAATAGATGACTATCGTACGCAATCGTTTGGACTTTGCGACGCCAAAAACGCCTACACCAGACCTACAGTCTACCTAGCAATAAGGTTGCGTCAAATATGGCATATGATCGTAATTCAGCGCTTCTATCGAACATATTGATACGAAACACCTACAAAGGGCTGCAGTCCAGGATGTTGCAGTAACTAAATTTTTAGCTATAGCTATTTAGTATTTAGCTATAACTAATCTCTTAGTTAGTTGCTCCGTATGCGACCGACCCTCACCCTGTAGTACTTCGGGCGAAATTCCGCGGCAGGGATGCTTCAATGGCGACCAAACGATTCCCGCCCGCCCAGCCGAAAGAAGTCTGAGCAGCAGAAGGTGACTAAACTGGGCCAATGCTCGATATGGCCGGCACGGCAAATCGTAGCGGCCGTAATGCGCGGAAGGCGCATTAAACTAGACCACGTTTGTTGCTTAGTTGACGAACTTTGAGGCGCCAGGAGCAGTTCTGTTTGGCGATATTTGGGTACACTTACTAGTCTCTGTGGCGAAATGATCGAGTTATAAAGAAGCGGCTGTAGCTTCTCACTGCTGAAATTTCAACGAAATTGTTAATGCACATGTGCCCGTTTACTTCCTTCTAGATACGCGTGGTAGTACGGCACAAATGCACACGCAGCATGCGTAGCAAACTTTATCCAATCAGATATTTTTACATATATGTCGCTGCAATGATGCCACCACTGCTGTCTCTTGGATTGTCGCGCGTCTGCAAACATACGGGAACTACCGCTGGAGGACGCGAACAACAAAATCCCGAGCGCAATGGAAACGAATTGCGTTCGTTGATGGCATCCAGCAGCAACCTGCGCAAACATCAGCGATATTGTCCGCGTACCGTCGACGCTCCTCACAACGACGACGGCTTGACAACAGGCACAAGACAGCCGGTTAGCCGACAGTATGGATAGCGGGAGACATAAGGCAGGAATCTGAAGGGCACGCTGACGTAAAGCAGATATTGTAGCAAAAAGTTGACGATTGCGCCGAAGCACAGCCGCATACGCATCTTTGTGTGCATGTTTCATGCACAGAGGACGCCCAGAAAATATCGACTGATCTCTTCCACAACGTCGCGCACAGGAATTCACCGTGGTCTAGGTCTTCAATTGATTGATCGTTCATCATGGCAATGCGTACAACGACGTACGTGTCTCGGGGTGGTACGACTCAGCAGGAGCGGCATGTGCTTGTGGTGTTGAACAGTTGAGCGAACAAACGCATCCGTCCCTCTCCCTCTCTTTGTTTGCCTTGACCTGAATTTACACTAGTGGGTTTTACCTGATATGTAACCCTGTTATCTATCGACTAGACCTAACGAATAAACGCACGTTTACCCGTTTTGTTCGGCGTAAACGTTAAATAACCCCGTCGGCCACAATGAAAACGTTTTGCAGTACATGTCGATTACGGAGACCGTCGAGGAGTGCGTAACCAAAGCGCTCTTTCGCCTTCCATCGTGGGACATCTTTACGGCGCTCAATGCGATCGACAGACGCAAGCCTAAAAATATGCCATCCTGGCGCGCTGAACCGCTGTGGCATACCGGCCCTCGCACGGGTGTTAATGACGTCGACAGCGGCGGTCGCGTCGCCTGATATGTTCGGTGCTCTGTC
>MNPL01020477.1:10835-31188 GCA_002081605.1 Tropilaelaps mercedesae
TGTCGTCTGTCGGGTGCCGACACCTGGTTGAGTTCCTCAGGGGCGTGTTTTGGGGTGAGCGAATCTTCTTGGGTGGGTGCGTTCGCCTTTTACCATTCGTTGCGTGTGCAGCCACGACGGCCGCTCACCGTCGACACAACCCTGTTGCGGTGGCTGGTCCCGCTCGGAACGGCTCGCAGTTGGGTTTTTGGTATTTTTGCTTGACTGACTTCGCCTGCCAAGCGATCTCACACCAAACGAAAGAGTTTGCTGGGGGGGAAAGGTAGGAAGGATCGAGAGAGATTGCGGGCAACGCTATGCTGAGATAGAATCTGCCAGCTGTCGTGAAGCTGAAGACGTCTCCACGACGTCAACAACTTAATCATGCTAGTAGCAAATCATACCAATCTCGTTCTAGGCAAATATTTCATCAACCGTCCAACGAGCTTGTCTGATTTGCATTTGAAAATCTTTTCGGAGAGCTCCTTGGATACACATATATATATGTATATATGTATATATATATATATATATATATGTGTATATATATATATATATATATGTATATATATAATGTATAATATCACATGCACGAATCGGAGGTGACACGAAAAATATGTGTATAGCAGAAACAAAAAAGAAACAAACCGGTTATCACATCCTCAATGACACTCTTGTAGATGCGGCCTACATTGGTGGCCGACATTGTGTTCGTTTGCAGGGGGGACCGTCGGCAACAGCCGAGTGCCACAAGGGGTCTCCTTCGGGGGCCACTCAGGCCACGCGAGCTGCGAACGGCCGCTTGTTCTTTCTTCTTTCCTAGTAAAACTGCGGCGTCGATTCTTCCCGGGCTACCTAGCGCTCGGCGGAGGTTGTCCTAGGGAGCAAGTAGCCGAAACAACCAGTGTCCACCAAACGACGTTAAACTCGTCTATTGGCTCTGAAGAGACACGCCACGCCGTCGAACACGTAGAGACAATTCTTCCTCACTGATACACGCAAACACACACGCACACACACACACACACATATATATACACACACACGTAGGTTTACAGCGGACTCGGACCTTGCACCACCGAGGAACATTCACTGGAAACAAGCGATGGGGTTGCACACGACATGAGGGGCCTTGTCCGCTGGGATTTAGGAATCATGCCCCACGTTCGGGCAGTGGCTTTATGAGAATTGGAGATTCGCCTTTCGGTTTCAGAAGTGAGCACCAACAATAACACCGCCGGGGGGATATTCAAGGTCTAGGAACTTTCACGCCGTCCGCAAAGGCACACGGACAGGGGAAAATACGGTCTCGACACGTTTCGCGAATGTTTATCAGTGATTCGTCAGTTAGCGCTTGTGCCGGCGTCCCGCTCGCTGCATCGGTTCGTGTTCGGATCGCGACGACCTGTGGGGCTTGCCAACAACCGTAATAGTCGAACCCTCTTTCGTCAGCGCTAGCCCGACACACAATCACTCGCAGCACCGACCCGTCCAGCTACTGGCCACGGTCGTAAACAGCAACCGGCGAGACTCGGTACTACAACGACGACTCGGCCGCTAGATGCCCGCCTTGCGGCCAGGAAGTCAGCACGCAACCGGTGTACGCCATACGGCGCAGTGATTATCCGGTCCACAGCCGTGAAGTTGGAGCGGATCAGTGTACGATGAACGCCCGATAGCGCAGCCCACGAACTACGACGGACGACCGTGCAGCAACGCCGTTATCCCTCATCGACCGCGTATGTTGTTCGTATACTCGGTGCTGACGTAAATAGACGATTTTGAATTTTCGCGCTCTAAAACTTGGCTAGAACAGCTGTTAATTGTCGACAGGCCTATCGCTTCGGCGTCGTCTGCTAGGATGAATGTTGTTGTTTTGGTAGCGGAAGGGCACCAGTAAGGTCGGTGTTGTCCGTGGATGTCGGCCCCTGTCCGGAGAGTAGCCGCGGTTCTCTGATTTTATCTGGTGTTCTAGAAGTTTGTGAGTTCATGATGCTGTCCAGACTCTCGCTAGTGAAGTCAGTCCCACGCGCCATCTTTGGAGCACGATGCTCTAGCAGCGTGGGCAGGCCAGGCTGCCCCCCCGGTCGTGAGGTGCTTGAGGGTGTCGACGAAGGACCCGAGCGTGACCTCGTAAATTTCCCGCGACTGAAGAGGCCCCTGTATCCCGGAAAAGTCAGGTTCGTTATCGTACGACCTATGTCGGGTGTTTCATTTTTTGGGAAACATACCGAGGCACTCGTATGTTCGCTAGATGCGAACCTTTCCAAAGAGGTTCCAAAATAGCATCACTTACCACGACTTGAAGTCTTTCACGGTCTTGATAGCTCTCCCTTCCAAGCGGGATTTATATCAGTTGCTGGTACTGCAACAACGAAACGCTGAACACAACGAATATTAAACCTGGTCTTCGACATCGAGTCCCATTATATGGTTGAAGTCGGTGCCACTGGCCGTTTATTCAGTTCGCGATTCAGTGACAGTTGTGGAACCACGGGAGTGTCTTCTGCATCACCGGAAGATTAATTAGAGAGGTGTCGATGATGATTTCCTAAGAACTACTTGGTAGATCTATATATTATTATATGCGCGGAAGATGTAAAAGTGGGACAAATTCAACTAAACAAAAAGCAGTATGACAAGTACATCAATTGAGTTTGTCAAATCCAATAGTCTAAGATTGGGCCGACTGTTTGCTTTGAATCCCTACGTCGAGATGTTGTCTTTGGACAGTACGGATCAGCGCCTTGACGTCAGCGGTCGATTGCTGTTAAAATTTTTAGCGTTTAGTTTTGCGCGACATCGTCAAAAGAAAAGGCTAACGAAGCTACTGGCATATTTTCGCTTATTTCGATTGCAGGCTGGGTTTCCTACCCGAAGAATGGTTTACTGCGCTGTATCCAAAAACCGGAGTGACGGGTCCATATCTGTTTGGCACGGGTTTGCTGACGTACCTGTACTCGAAAGAGTGGCTGCTGACCGATCACGAATTCTTCGTAGGCCTTTCTCTCGCGTCGATAATAATCTTTGTCGTGAAGAAGATCGGACCCGAGTATACCCGTTTTATCGACGCGGAAATGGACAAAGAAGAGAGCGAATTGAAGAAGGGTGTCGAGGATGAACTGAAAGCCCATGAGCAGGGGATCAAGGGTAGGTTGTGTAGGGATTTGCCGTGCCTTTTGCATTTAGTTTGTGCATGTTCCCTTACTACGCTGTCTCGTCCCTAGATGAAGTTAACTATTACGGCATGAGCAGTAGTTTGCTCATATAATACAGATTGTGTGTCGTATTATGTTTGCTGAGATTAGATACACGTAGACCTCACTATACCTGCCTAATTGGTTTACATGCGCAATGCACTTGGTGTTGCAACAGCTGTGACGTTTTCTTGCGTTCCGCGAGCACCTACGCGAGTTGGCTAATCATTGATCTCGGTGGGGCTGATGCACGCTGTTGTTGACGATGATATACTGTGGGGGCTCTGTGAACGTTTTGCCCTCATCGTGTCTTTGAAACGGAATGTTGACCTTCTTCATTTTCTGCATGTCGATCCCTACTGTTTGTGTTGGTTCCGTTAGGAGTCTATTTGCTGTGATGTTCGTTTTCGTGTAGCGATAACGAGCTTTGCTCACGCTTTTTCTCGTGTGCAGATGAGGAGCTTCACCAGTACCAGATCGCAAACACTGCTAAGGCCATGGCCGAGGCAAAAAAAGACAACGTTGCCCTTCAGCTGGAGACCGAGTTTCGTCAACGACAGTTACAGGTAGTATGCCGTCCGAAACGAAACCGACGCCAGTGATCGATTGACTCTGTGCTCTGTTTTTCGCCCTTTAGCATCTGCTCTACTTTATGGAACCACGCGCAAATGAACATCGCTCTGCGATAGCGAAGTGTCGAAATGATTAGTTGTTGTCAGTTTAGAAGGTTGTCACGTTCATCTGTCTCTTCAGCAGCGAAAAGTTCTACAGTTGACTTGAATATAGTGCCCGAACGGTGGATAGTGAGACATCATTGTAGCATTGGCCATTGTGCATGGGAAAGAGCCATCACCTGGGGGTAACGCCCATATATAACCTCGCTGTAATTACAACTTGCTTAAAAGTAGGCAATTGCTGGTCGCACAAGTCATGCAAACGCTTGTGTTCTTGCAAATTTACCTACGTGTCTGTGCGCGTTTGCGCGTAATACTTGTTTCTGTAGGTGTTCAATGAAGTCAAGAGGCGTCTTGACTACCAACTAGAGGTCGCGAACATTGAGCGCCGACTGCAGCAGAAGTACATGGTCGATTGGGTGGTCACCAACGTACTCAAAAGCCTGTCCGGCCGACAGGAAAAGGACGCATTGGCGAAATGCATCACGGACCTCAAGGCTTTAGCGGCGAAAGCCTAATTCGCTAATGCAGATAATAGCCGCATCAAGGGAACCCAAACACACACATACACTTATTAAGCCATAAACATTGTTGTCGCATGCAAACGCGACATCCAGCGAAGACAAGCATAGGGCAAATGCGCGTTGACTGTTCCAGAGGTCGTACAGTTGATATCCGACAGGTGGGCGCTGTTGCTCTACCACGGCGACGCTAGGCCGTCGACTCAATGGCACGGATAGAGAGAAATGCGATGTTAAATGGAGAATGTATGCTGAGTGGGGGTGGGGATGCAAGTTTCACGCAAGCTGCGTGGTACGTCGCTTAAAACTTTAATGAAAAAAGCTGTCTTATTGGTACCACTGTAAGTGTGATCTAATAAATTTTAGCATTTGTTCCAAATGTACGTATTGTCTGGCTTCATTTTTTTACCCTCTAGCTGTGTTATCGGACCGGTTGCTAGTCCCAATAATAACGCCCACCACAGAGAAAAAAAAGCTCGCAAAATTTTCTCGCAAAGCAGTTCATTTTCAACATAGTTTTCGTGATGGGTGAGTGCACATCGTTCTATGAACGAATTCATATTACGTTCTTCATAGATCTCTGCGATTTTATTAACTGGCGTAATTAATAGTGAGTATTGGGTTTTAGTTTTCGGCAGTGTTCCAACAAAAAGTTCGTCTAACTGGCTCCGCGCAACTTTAATAGGCCTACACGATACAAAATCTGCTGCAATGCTCAGAGAACAGGTAAATCGCAATTTCACTAGCGAACACACATTCACGGTGGGCCCTAGCTTGCCATCAAGCATGGCTGCTTAAGTATGTGTCAAAAATCATGAGCAAAAATTTTCCAACAGCAGCAAAAATCTCCAACAGCAGTTACTTTACAAGTCCGTTATATCGGAACGCCTTTTCGACTTTCGCTCGGGAACTAACACGTAACATTTTTGCATTTCCTCGACTTCCTTTGGAAAAACGGGACCCTGTACTCCCGTACCTCTGGACAGCGTTGTCACGTCAAGTAGAAACTTACGGTGTATGGGTCGAGCACGTGGTTTTTACTTCCTCTGGAACACACAGACATTTATATCGTTACCTTTTCTCGAGTACGATTCAAAAAAGTCAAAACGAATTGCGTTTACAAAATTGATTTCGTTAAAATAATTCTCAATTTAATATGAAGGAATCACCTTTTTTGTTAATGTGTGACTTCCGGTTGCGACGAAGCAGCTCAATAACACTTAACATTCATTGCCAACGCTTTGGTACAGTTAATATTTCTGCACAGAGACATGCCTATACGCTAATGTCGAGTAGAAATGTTCTAGAAATTCTCACAAATCGATAAATTCTTTTTGGGCCATATAGCACTAGTACAAATTTTTTTTTTCTCTAAGAATATTACGAATGGGAAAAAACGGCTTTTTCATAGTGTTGCTGGCGATAAGTCCCGTATCGATAACAGCTAAATTGACAACATGTGATTTTAAGATTTTTAGATTTCTACAGGGTTCAAATTACAGGCTGTGTCGGGTTTATGTAATAATTGCAATAATTTACAGTGAAAATTCCCTAGGAATAACGAAACGATATGCTACGGAGTCAGTATATGAAACTATACAGAGTGAATTCCGGCGGATACATTGGGCTTTATCGGAGGTTGTCTCTTCCCAGAGAACGCAAGCTCATTGTAAAGCGAGTTTTACATATTACAAAAAACGAAATTGTTTCTTTAACGGAAGTCGCTCAGGGACAGCGACATTGTTCTGTCACTACTTTCAGTATCCTGCGACATAAATCTTCAAATGTTTTGCTTCTGTTTGCCCTTGTGTGGGGGCAAACACTAACCGTCGCAAAAAATCTATAAGCCCGTGGCCCTACGATTCGAATAGCAGAATTGATAAGACCAAATGCTGGTGAGGATATACAAAGCTATATACTAAGTGGAACCCAGGGCTGATCATCTACCGGCATGTAAGGTTGACGGGATCATTTTCGCTTTGTTTCGTAAGGACGACGCGATATTGCAGATGTGAAGCAGCGGGATTCAACCCCGTACACCTTCGTGCCTCACTCAGTGGCCGGGCGCAAGTGAGCGCGATAAGCCATTGGCCTTCGACTTTATGGAAGTACCAGCGCCCTTCATCTTGAACGTGAAGGACCTCAGCCGCACCGAGATTTAACATTGCCCGACGGTTGTTATCGACGCGTTCCTCGATAATTGCATAGTCAGGAGCAACCCAGTCGTCCAGTAGATCGAAATAGGGGTCACGACGTCACGGGGGTTATGATTCTGCTTCCCTTTCTTCATAGTTCACCAAAACAGCCGGCTGCCCGCGCGAAGTTCACCCTGCCGACAAACGAAGCTTCCGGTACATTCAGCTTCTAATTATGTATCAGTACAGGCAAGAGTCGCTCGAAGGAACAAACCTTTTGAAAGGTAGTCCAACATTTGCAACTTTGGAGTGACATCTGAATGTTGAACCTGTGCGTGCTTGTGTGTGTGTGTAGTCTGTATTTTTTTGTATCGTGTGCTAGTCTCTGGAGTCTGGTTCGTGTCTGTGGACAGTGTTCTTTTATTTAATCCTGAAAAAGTGGCAAACACATTGTGAACTCGGGGGTGGAAGAAGCAATATTTTCACAACTAAATAGCACAATAATGAGGATAAGTTCCTTTGGTTACATCCGGTTAGAGTGCCTTGGGGCTGTTTAGAGTGGGTGAGGAAAATTGCGTTTTTAAGAGAGACAAACTACTCGTTCGGGTGAACGATCGTCCGGAAAGTCGTTGCGTAACGAGGCGGGTTGGCCGGTGGATTGCTGTCTTAACAAGTCGCCGATAAAACATGGCCGAGAAGTCTGGGAAACAATCCAGTGTATGGACCATGTAAGTGAATGAACGCTCAGGCAAGTTTTCCATACTCGGGAGTCCGTGTTCTCACAGCGTCGTATTTTTTCCGTATTTTACATAAATTGAAAGCATGATTTCGAAACAGTTGGATCTTGCAAATGGCGTCGTTGGAATGTGCCAGTTTTGTGTTCACCCCATGAAAAGCTAGACATTTGGATTTCGATTAGGAGGAAGTCTTCCGATAAATCTATCTTCTATGAGGTGGAGGAAATATAAACCCTAACCTAACAGGGATGGTTATATATGTCCTTTTGAAAACTACGTTCAGAATACAAATTAACCAATTATTCCCGTATAACTGATGCTTATATTATGAAAAGGACACCAATAGGAGAGTGAAATTATAAATATTCAGAGAGACAATTTCCGAAGATTCATGTATGAAATGTACTCACAGACCAGTTGTGTAAACATTTTCGACACAAGGAGAGTAACACGTTTGATGTTCAATGTTCCAAAAGAATAAACCTAGAAGAATACGATAATAGTTTAATTCAGCATTTATTATGTTATGTATGCTGATTCGAATAGATTCGCGATATGGAACACCATGATGGGAACGTCGCTGCTATCTATAGCATGGATAATCCAAAAAGCTGGCCTGGTGGCTGCAATCTTCTGTATGGTCGGTATGGGCCTCCTTTGCCTGTACAGTGCCTACCGAGTGACTGACTCCTTGCGGTTCGTGAAGTCTCGCATAAATGGTAACGACCTAAACACAACGGACCCTTTTAAACCGCCCAAAGATAATGTAACCTCTGCGATTTCTGAAATATGTATGAACAGTACAAACGTTAGTTTATGCCGACAGCAGAGCGTATCGCAAACGAAGTTTGTTGGGATTATGATGGCGAAGTGCTTTAACGTCTTACCTTTGGGAAATGCATTTGGGAATTGATTGCTACCCAGGTGAAAACTTTACCTGGTGTTGTTTACAGTGAAAAAGAGGTGCGAACTTTGAGTCTTGGGTGAAGTTCCGATTTGGATGCGTCACATGATATACTGGACTATTAAACATGAAAAGTAGAATAATAATAATACTGATCTCTGCCAATATTGGTGCCATTTTGTAGTCGATGGCTAAGCTAAACATGTAAGTGGTTACTCCCTCAACATTCTCCCAGCCGCATATTAAAGCGTTTCTGTTTCGTACTGCCCAAAATCTATACATCCACCCCACCTTATAGCTCCCATATAACCCTTACGTACTATATGAACAAAAGTAGTAAAATACGATTTGTTGAGCTTCGTTGGTTCAAACAATGTAGGCAGCCCCGCATTGACCAAGATCTGGTACAATGCGGAGTTTTATACTTAGAGTGAAGTGATCTCGCGGTCTTCGAACTGCTTTTTGTTAAATACTAAAGAAAAACAGGTCGTGGCAAAAACTGAAAAGCACATAGACGAGGCAATTTAATGTGGAAAACGCTGCTATATTGCCCGAAGGAAACATTTCTGGAAATATCTGACCGAGCTGACGATATCTATGTACAGATGCGCACCTTATAACCATGATTGTTCCCATTTAATATTGCATCTTGACAGAGAGAAGAACTATAATAACATACAAGAGGCGTATGATAGCCTTCTCAATCATTCGAATACCTAAAAATTGAGCCCTGTAGCTTCACGCATTTGTCTTGCGACCGCACAATATTCTTAGCCCGCATAGGTTCCATTCTCGCGCTTGCCCACTTCGTTGCGCCCGTCCCGAATGCGTCTACTATGATGCATTGTTGCTCAGTCCAGGCGTTTGAAAGGGCGAGCTCAGTGGGCCAACGGCTGACGTGTGCACACATCGTTGCTAGAATGTGTTACTATAGATGCCTTTATAATGTGATTCGATTAATCGCAGTTTTGATCAATCGATTTTGAAGACTACACGCAACATACTCCATAGAATAAAATGTGTACCTGGTTGGCCTTCATTTCAAAGAACAGCCCGAAAACGACCAAGATCTCGTCAAAGCCGTTGTAGGTTTTTGCTGATACCTTGGGTAAACTGATCCCGTGTTTTCAAACTGCTTTTTAGTAAAAGCTGAAAAGAAACAAATGACCAGAAAAACTACAGAAAATGCATAGACAAGCCAATTCGTTCAGGTGCGACTTTCATAAAAAGTGCTTTCATATAGTTGCTGTTGACCGATCCTGCTGGCAAGTGGTTCTTCAAAATCATTTATTTCCATTATCTTATTATTGCATAAGTAAAGAAAAGATTCCTTTTACGTATGCGATTGTTGTTCTCGCACCAACAGGAGGAAAGTAACTACAGCAACCTTTATAAGAAAAAAAGCTAAACCTCGATTTCGAAGCACAAAGAACAAAAGTTAAAAACATTTTAACCCCATAGGTACTGTATGAGCATATCTAATATAATTACGTACCGTGTTCTGCGTTGTATCCTATTCATTTTTCCTCATTGCCACCGTTATCCGAGTATTGGAGTAAACAATTTATAATTGTCTGAGTTATTCAGGTAGAATCACATCGAGGCCGAGAATATTCATTCGCTCATGCAGGCCGAAGGGTCCATCTCCCAAGCTTCGAGTTGCTCTTCTGCCATCAGTTATCCATTAGGATGCGTTTTAGTTTTATATTTTCTATGAAGTTCTCTATAATTACCAGAGCATTCTCCTTATATATACAGCTAAAGCGAATTTTCATAAGACAAATTTCTTAAATTCTTGCTTATAACTATTTAGATACACGTAGGGTCGTTAACCCGACTACAGGTATCTGCCCATATATGAAAAAAGCAGGAGATTCAAATGCACCAAAAATTCTTAGGTTAAAGTATCAGAGTGAGCAGTTTCTATATGTGTATTGTGTGTTTGTCTTGATGTTTCAGTGCCAAAAAATCCCAGAAAATATCCGGCGAATAAAAGGAAGAAAGGTTATTACCATTTGTTTACGCGTGTCCGTCTGACTCGCGACTTTCTCCCTAAGCTGTACGCGTTATACTGTCAAGTTTGACTATCACTTCAAGGAGCCGTGCTTATTGGGAAGCATCTGTCTCCTCTTCGTTGCTTATTATTTTAGTTACAGCTGCCGTGTTTTGCTTTTTTGGGCATATATTAAAACTGTGAGCTAGATATTGTTGTAGCTCCGCACGAGAATTAGCTGTATACAACGGAACTAAAAATCAGTTGGATACTAAAGCCTTAAATTATCGGTGAAGATTTGTACAGGAAGATTGTGGCAAAAAACTTTATTATATAGTAGGCGAAGATTGACTATATATTTTGTTAGCTAGCGTCCTGCATGTTAGGCTCAATTTAGTTACGGCTTGGTAAAAAGATACCCCCAAATGTCAGTATACTTCGTAGCAGTCTATCTGTGACGATTCATTGAGTATGCCCCTTTAGCTGGCCAAATCTTTGCTAAGCAAATGATCGCCTCGCTGATTTAGCGTGGCGGATATTAGTTATTGGTTTGTAGCAGAGAAGTCGCCCTGTCGCGATTCTGTCTGTATTGATGAACATCCGCACGCTGATTAGCGTTAAGAGCTGCTCTGAACAAACAAGGGATTCATGCATTTTTCGGAAAAATATTAACTGCTAATCCTTTAATCGGTCTGCCGTACAGAGAAGCGGAAGATGCGAGGCGCCGGAGGCGGTCTTCCCCCGAAGAGGGAACGTTTAATTGAATTTTCAGACGTCTGCGCCGAGGTTCTGGGGCCACTAGGGCGATTGTCCGCGGTGATATTCTCGGTCATAGCCCTCATTGGTACACTCACTGTTTTCTGGCAGCTCATGTCGAGGTTTGCCGAAAATCTCGCTCTCTTCTGCTACGGTAAGAAGACGTTGCTGTTTTTCGTCGATTGAGTGTGCCATCACTTGACGGTCCAGCGCTCTACTTTTGATATCATCGCCTTTCAACATGATAAAGTAACATTTTTTAGGTCTCTCATGCTGTTAAGGTCGAACGTTGCTTTAAGGAATTTCAGTTTCGTTGTGGCCAGTGCAATACCCTGGCGTGCTAGCAATAATAAAACAAAAAATTTACTACCGGTATCAGATGCACGTTGATGCATAGCACTTACCGGGGTGTTAAGTGAACGTTCTTTGAGGACCCTCCCCGATATAAGTTCGGAGCCACATTTCGCCACGAGTTAGAGCGCCCTAATGCGCTGTCATTGGCTGAGTGCGAGCTAGCAAGCGTGGACTCCACATGCTGTATTGCCAACACTAATGATGCGCATCACAGTTCTTTAGAATAGCGGTGGTCTGTGGTTCCCAACCAACTAGAACCAAAAGGGGCAAGGCTACAGCTCATATTTGGAGTGCATATCTATCATGTCGCCTACGCGGCGCTTGCGAACATTTAAACAGTTCCAGGTGAGTATGCGTCTTGCTTGCTCCTTATGAATGTGTTCGACCGAGATGGTCACTGCCAAGCAGTGGTGTCGTGGAGAGACCGGTTATGTAGAAAATGCTTTCTACATTAATTAATTAACATTTCTACATTAGCTTAATTTGTGAATTCGTCAATTTAATTGAAACATTTTAAATTCTTTGCAGCTATGCTCCATCGCAGGCTAAATGTTGTCATTTCCACTGGTTTAATGTGTGCAAGTGGCAACAGGAATATTTATCACGAAGTTGGCTTCAACGCAACGGTTGATGTAAGTATTGTATATATTTGCGAGGTTGTTCGTTTGAGAAATCGTTCACGGTGTTAGTACACACGTGAGGCATGCCAACCAGCCAATGAAAAGGATGCCAATAGAAAGTTTTTTTTCTAATTTCTTCTAAAACGATCCCTTTGTTCTGTGCTGGCTCCTCTGGGATTCAGGGAATTGGCAGGACATAACTAAAGATGGAGCGTGTCTACCCTTTCGGACAGACCGTTGAATCAGCTGCTTTTGTGCGCCTTTTTTCTTAAATATGTTGCAGAATACGTGGATTCACAATGCACTGGCTAGTCACTACACGTGGCCCTGCGTGCTTCTCATCATTATATTTCCATTAATCAACATTCGGAGTCCCATATTCTTCCAACGGTTCGCCTCTCTCGGTGCGTGGTAAATGACGTCGAAATGGGAAATCGGCAACCAAATTCATTGCAATGCTACTGCTTAAGAACGATCACTCATATCTGGCATGCTATGGACTGAATGTTTGCATATTTTTCTGTGGGATAAATTTAGGTTAGGCCGCTTGACAGTTCGACTGCTATTGGTTTTCAAAGCTGTAACTATTTTGCAATTATATATTAGCCGTTACGTCTACATAGTACAAATGTAATACGACCGCTGATGCCTAGACGAGCAAGGATCAACTAGGTTAATCTAGTTTGTTTTATTCGATCAAAAAATTGCCTTCGGGGACCCGCCAGAGGTACCTGATTCGACACTAGTTTATGGCTACGAGAGAGGTTGCGCGGACAGCGACATTGCATGCTATCCGTTCCGACTATCCGTAGCAACTTAACCACGAGGGATGGTGTGCTAGGCCTTTGTCTACACCTACGTGTAGTCGTGGCTGGTAAACCAAGAGATGTTCAACAAATAACGTAGCTTGGCCAATGTCGAATGTAAAGCTCTGGTTTACTGCTCCAGCTGCCATAGAAGCAGTGAGTGAAATTACGATTTCTTTGTCTGTGCCCATTGCGAACTGTATTTCTGGCAAAATGATCCGACCGATTGCGCAGGCACCTTATCTATCATGTATCTCATCTGCTACAGTCTATTCAACGCATCTCAATGGGGCATAAACATGGACCTCACGAATCGAACGTCAACGCATTATGACAAACGTACGTAGACTGTTCTGGCTTAATCTCATTATTTGTTACGTTGGACTGCTGTTGAGTGAAACGCCGTTTCTTAGCCAAACTGATTAACAATATATAGGGATCGTTGATGCTGACAGTTGACGTCCAAATAAATGTTAGAGCGGTGATCCTAGATAGCCATATGCATTTAAAAACAAAAACCGCTCTTACTATTTTAACGAATCTGTGTGCGTTGTTTTGTTCTGCGGCATGATTCAGCGTTCAAGACGTCGTTCCCAACGATGACCGGAGTTCTCTGTCTGTCGTTCTTCATACACAATTGCATCTTAACTCTTTTGAGGTTTCAAAAAAACCCCAAAAACAACGCCCGCGACATCTGCATTTCATTTCTACTTGTGGGCATTACCTACTGTTTGCTCGGTACGTATACCATACGTATACATTGCTTGCAACAGAAGCCCGCTGTTACGTAGTATACATATCTATATAAGAAAAAGGTTTAAAACCCTATTAATTTATCTTCTTGCAGGTTTCCCATTATACCTGACATTCCCATTGCCTAAACGCTGTTTAGCCGATAACTTTGTGCAGAATTTCTCGCCAAATGACCTAATGGCCACAGTGACACGAGCTTTTCTACTGCTTCAATATACAGCTCTTTTTCCGCAGATCGCATTCATCACCAGGGTACAGCTATTTAGGATAATTTCACCTGGCAATGACCACTGTAAGTAACCTTTTGTTTGACGGTCGTCTCTTCGACAAGATCTTATTCAACAAAATACCGTCTTTCCTGGACTATTTCACCCTTCGCCTTATAATACAACAGTATAACACGATGGGGTCTATTCATGAAAAATATACAACCAGTGAAACAGGGCGAAGTATTACGCCTCCATTAAAAATAGATGTGATCGAATACATGCCCACATGACGTTTACGGATACGGCACAACTGTAATCATTGTAGACTGACATATACATCTATCCGGGCTTTCTAACAAAATTCTCGTATCACTATATTGAAAATAGTTCTTTCACGACAAACAAATTTCAAGTATTGTCGAAGAACAACTCTTCTCACTAAAATGTCTCGATAAAATATGAAAATTCTGGGATATCCTCTGTCGATACAGATTATAGAATTATTGTATAGGAAGGCATTTGTATTATGCTGGAAAACAGCTCGACAGCTGCTTAGAAATGCAATATCTAACATGCATTTAGCGTCTGCTAAAGCCGAATCTCTCATTCGTTGTCCTTCATCATCGTGTTCTCATTTTCAGCCTGTGTTCGGATTTTCATATTCAACACCGTTATAGCTGTAATCTGCTTGCTGACGGCCGTCTTCTTTCCTAACGTTGGCCTAATCCTAAGGTGAAAGTTGCACAGGTGCACGACCGCGTTATTTCGACGCCAATGCCTTAGATCTACCCTTTTGCTCACAAATTCATGGAAAGTTACCGGTGATACATTAGCTGATGCATGCGCACGGGAAGGTTCAATCGGATAATACTAGATTTTAAATTCGCGTATACGCGAGATGTAGATTTTCTTAAATTGATGGCGAAAGGCATCAAGCACGATGCGTTTTCCGCTCGAGTGAAGTTGTTCAGAGGTCTCTCAGCACGATGGCGGTCATTCACTTCTAAAACAAGAAACATATTTTGTGGGTCAAGCTATGGTGTCTCCTGTTTCACGAAGTTCAAATTCATTCAGAGCTACCTAACACGGTAGTTTCTTGTAATCTCATGTTGTTCAATTTGTCTTGGAAAAATCACCACATTTGCTTCCTCGCTGTTGTATCTCCTCCTCGTGTTCTAGGTACTGCGGCGCCCTCTCCGGACTCGCGTACGTCTTCGCCCTGCCCTCACTCGTGTACATCTTTGGCATGCGACGTCTCGGACAGCTGACTACAAACTCAGTAATTGTCCACCTCTCGATTATCGCCATCGGCATCGCAAACTTCGTTGCTCAGTTTTATCAGGACTAAACCTAGCCGAATACGACCACGTTTGCCAATTTGAGACATGTAGAACGACGAGACACCTGCGCGGCCATCTTCCTTAGGCGACCTAGGAGCTCTACCTGTAGTGTCAAACTCAAAACACCTGGATGCCCGTAAAGGCGCTTGGAACCGAAAAGCGAGCCATTTTTAACCAGTGACACCTCATAGCGTCTGATGCGCTCGCTCCGATATTGCGTAGGAAATGCGTATAGAAGTGCGTTTAGCAAACAATTAATCATTACCTAAATGGCTTAAGCGGACGACCACCAACGAGATGTCAATGTGTCTTGTGGCACCTCGGAGACTGAACGCCCGCCTACAAGAGAAAGCTAGATATTGGTTACGAAACTTCTTCATTATCGTTGCTATCATTCCTCGTCCGTAGTGATCATGTTTTGAAGAAGTTAAGGAGTTTGAGAAGAATGCACTTTTGTTGCACGTGAACACCATATTTTGAATAGCCTGCGTAGCTATTTGTTTATCGACGCTGATCGAATTTCAGATCTTTGATGAAAATTTGGTAGAGTAATTTGTATAGCAGTTCAATGAGGGTAGTAAATTCAATCAACTTGTAGCAATTAATTCAATGTCAAGTGGAAAGTAGAAAATAGCCAAGAATAATACTAATCAACATTACAAGCAGTATTTCAATGTAGAAAGCTAAGACCAACAATTAGTCAAGTGTTTTTGTGGAAGCAATTGCGAATTGTGAATAATTGTGAAATTAATGAATGCAGAAGCCTATCCTGGAAAATGAATTACATAAGTTGTCGGTATCGTTACGCAAAAATTTGTATTCAACATCACGCTTTGCAGTAAGCATCACCCAAAAACCTATAATCTGCCTCTGCAAGTTATGCAGAAGTAGACCATGTACGTGGTGACCGACCTAGTTGAGCGTCGCCATCTTCGTCTCGTTCGCCTGGTGTAAAAATGAACTAAAGAGAAGCAGTTCTCAAGGTATTTTTTTCTATAGCCTTTATATGAGAAAGCAAAAAAGAATGCACGTAGTGGTAGACAAGCATTTTTCGAAGTCCAACGACAAATACAGATATGTAACACACTGGAACAGCAAACCACACAAAGTTCTGTTGAATACCTTTTCCAAGTCTACGGAATCAGCCATACATATTTTGCTCATTGTCACGTCTTTACATAAGTGTCTACGTTTTTTGAGTACCTTCCTAGTTCAAGCTCGTCCCTGTTTTCGCATGACATTCATGTGTCCGGGGTTAAGCATGCACGAAGCATGCGGGGGAAACGTTGCGTTGCCAACGTGCCTGTTAACTGGCAGTCCGTGTTATATCTATCATCTGATCTGAAGATCAACGTGTACGTATTCATATTTATTGGTGGACTTAATAGCCTGCAAGAACATTATTCAATTTTTTAATTAAACTAACTGAAACTGATCGTACTACATCCTTTACGTTCATGGAGGAAAATTTAGTTCATCTGCTGAAAGTCAAAACCCTTTGTCTTCGCCGACATTCGTGGCAGTACCGTAGAAGCTCTACCGGGCCTTTTTGTTGTAAGGCACAAAAACGGATCCAACCTGTGGTAATAGCCAACCCACTACGTTTTCAAATGTGAGATGCTCTTAATAGCCGTGGTACAACTCCCGGAAGCTATTATGGTATACCCATAATACGACCGCTACGTACAAATACTGACATACCCTTCTTGGAGGGTAAAAGCGAAGCTTTCTTGTTCGCACTTCACGCCTATGCGACCGAAAGAGATGAGATGTCGAACAGGTACCCACGCTCCTGATACGAAGCATGCCTGTCCCACGGTGAAGCGATAAAGCCGAGACAAGGAAAGGTGATGTGAGCTGTCTGATGATGTTACCGACGTAAATCCACCTTTTAGCGGTGAACGAGCGGGTGAAGGGGTTTGTGTTAACATTGCGATCAGGGATTAACGTTACTGTACCACAGGCCTACAATTGTTGCTGACCAAGCGGTTGCAGCATAGCTAAGATGCGTCAATATCAGCCTGCAGTCTGATTAGACGGTGTCCAACTAAAATCTGTCTGTCCTGCTAAAATAAACACATCTAGTGACATGTCGTTACCCAACTAGTTATTGAAGGACGCACTGAATGGCCACAGAATGAGCATCAAGTGCGAGGTAATACGATAATCGTGGCAAAAAGGCGAGAGGCAAGTGCTTCAAAACGAAACGTTTGTGAAGAAGCAGATTTCGATGGACTACCTGGTTTTAACACACTCAAACGCGAGGAATGATCGACGGCAATATTCGGATACGTAGAGGTGGAAATTAAGAGGAAAAAGTGCGAGTAGCGGTTTTAAGAAAACGGGAACACGAGAAAAGCCTAGCTTCTCTCTGCAAATGTAGGGAAAACAACCAAGCTTCGAAAGAGCGTGTCGGCAGCATGCCATCCCTTCAGTTCTCGAAAGTAATGCAAACAACTTCCGGATCAAAGCTAGGGGTCCATAAATTAAAAGGTTGGACGTTAAGATTGTTTAGTGGATTACCACGCTGGATCTTAGCAGAAAACAAGTCAGCTTAATGGGATTTGGTATCATACGCTTGCCAGCGGAGCATCATCCACAACGGGTGTGCAGTTCTGCGTTTTTAGGCGTAAACCTCTGCCTTAGGTACCAAAATAAGCTACTGATTTCTGGAAATTTTCTCGGCTTCAATAAATTCAAACGTACTCTATTGAATGATTTCTATTACAGTTGCGGTAATTCATGTATGTAGTGAATTGCCAGTATGAGACACTACGTGAAATTCTAGATGTAGTATTTTTTGCTCAGGTCCATTGAAGTGTATTTCATCATTTTTTACGATTACTGCAACAAAAAAATCTCGATTAAAGAGGTAGCATGATATATTGGGCACACCGTTAATCTGTTATGTACCTTGTCTTCCAGTGCATTCAAATTCATTCAAAGGATTTTGGTTAGAATTATCCTCTGTATTTTTAATTCCAGTCGACCCTACAAGTTGTTCTTCTCTGCAAAGCGTCCAAAGTCGTCTCGTTTGAGGAAAAGCCATTTATAGTCTATTAGCTTCTTCGTTGTTGTACCTCCTCTTCATGTTCTAGGTACTGCGGCGCCCTCTGCGATCTCGCCTACGTCTTCGCCCCGCCTTCACTCGTGTACATCTTTGGCATGCGAGGTCTCGGTCAGCTGACCCCAATTTCAGTCTTTGTCCACGTCTCGATTATCGCCATCGGCGTCGCAAACTTCATCGTTCAATTCCTACAGTAGTCAAAGCAATCCACCAGTCAAATTTTCTACAACTCAAAATTTGAAAAGGCATAACGCACATGCATAACCGTGTATACCATCTTTCGGAACGAATTTCGTCTATTTGGGTGTCTGTAGAAGTTGTCCAATAGCTGTAAGACTTGTACGCCAATTTCGACAAGGAACGCGAATGAGAAAGGACCACACTTAAATGAACATTCAGTCTTCCCCCCGTTAACGCGTACAGCAGTATAAATAGTCATTTATGTAATTATGTTTGCAAATGAAAAAACAAACGGAACAAAAAGTATTTTAAACGCATTTGTTTTAAGTAGCTCTAAAACTTCATTCAGCAGAAATAATTTTCTATAAAAATATAGAAGACACTCTACGATTAATTAAAAAATGGCTTTATTCAAATGGAAAAGAATCGCAGATACGCTCCGCTTCAGTCCGAGATAACATCGTTATTTAGAATTCCTAGATTGCCTTGAGATTGCAATGTTTTAATAATTTTGTTCAATATGGTCGACAAAGAGATTAAGATGTCTGGCGAAGGAGGCGCGTAAATAAACCAAGACTGAACCAATTTGGTAGGTTGCATAGGATGGTACGTTAATAATGTGTTGGCTGTCGAGTTCGGTGGCTTCGTGCATTCGTGTGCGCCTTGCGACCGAAGGAGAGACTTGTAGGAAATGCACGGGTTCGATTCCTGCTGTTACACATTTACACTTATGGGGTCCGTCTTATGAAGTAAAGCGCTATCGCGGACGTTAAGTGTTGGCTGATGGTCAGCCCTAAAAGAAAATATTAGATACATGTGTAAGTTTCTTCATACATGTGATAATAGCGTTCAAACAAAAATGCTTTTCATGGCAATTGCCAAAAAAAAGAGCAGGTGACATTTGCAAGTGTCTTAAGGAATTTTTAAAAATGTATCAATGCTGTTAATAAATCTTCTCCAAACTTCCCTTGACGCGTTTCTGCACCCTTTCCATTGAATGGCAGCTTGTCTACTGCGACCAGCGGATGTACCTTGATTACAAAGCGCGCTATTCGATATATAACTCCTGTATATAACAAAAACAGATTCACTCCGCCGCGCACCTAGCCTAAATGCTTTAACGCTTCTACTAAGTGCCTTAAACATGTTGTCAATCAATCAATCCAAATTTAAGACCTTCAAACTACTCAAGGAGACTTTGGCTTAGAGTTAATAAAAAGCCTTGTTAATAAAAAGTCGTTGTTGTATTCTGTGGAGAAACATTCGTTCTGTCGCGGCCTTCCTGCCAGCCCAATTGTCATGCTGAACTACTCCAAATTTACTGGCTAATTTGACCGTAGAACCTGAAGTGCACTCAGTTGAGTTTCAAAGCATACAACCTTTTAAGGACCGCAAAGACACGTTATTTTTATCCGCTTATCGGAATTTCAACGTTTTCAAATAATTGCCACTGCTTGCACACGCTCGAGTGTAAAATATCTCGTTTATCATCCAAGCGCGAAAGGTTACAACACACGGTAGCTGACTAATAAATCCTCGAATTGCTCTGTTGTCTTTCGAAGCTCTTCTTGGTTTGAGACAACTCTCAAATCCCCTGTAAGGGTGCACAACTCTAGTTCACTTAAATGTATTGCGCCCCGAGTAACTCATGAATGGCTGTGTGTACGTGCCGCGATGCGCGATAGCAGACGCTTCGTTACCGTCGTCTTTTCCAGCCTTCCAGGTAATTCTATATTGAGTGCGTCCACCTCTAGCATCCCGGCTCCTTAACTTTAATTGGCAAAGCGAGCACTACCGAAAACCAAAGAGTTGGGAAGGGATGGCCGTCGCTCTTTTATTCAACCTCAGTGATCACGCCATTTGAGTGAGGGTTGCCGCTCGACCCTCGCCCGATTTGTTCCAACCGCCCTACGTTCACTAACTCGTTGGCCGCCCACGTGCGACCTGCCATGCGTTCATCCGCGTCCCAAGATGGCTTTTCCTCATCACAGAGAGAGGGCACACACTTTGTTTTGCTAGGGTGTGTGAGCGGCGCGCCTCGTACGGGGCCGCCTGCGTAGCCGAGATGACGACCAGCTCACTCTCTTTCATCTTCTGTGTTTCAGTGTGTGTGTGTGTGTGTGTGTGT
>MNPL01020489.1:12036-22792 GCA_002081605.1 Tropilaelaps mercedesae
GTGTTTCATTGTGTGGAGTGACTGTTGTGGTTCACGGGTACCGCCTATGTGAAACATTTCTGCCGACTAGAAGGCGAGAAGATATCCGCACTTGTCCGTTAACGGAGCTACTTAAAGGATGGGGCAAGGTCATTGGCCTCTCAACCTTTAATCGCCAACATTATGTCGACAATTAGACAATTTTCTGGCCATAATCGTACCCCTGACTCCACTTCACGGACATGCAGATTTACGCCGCTCTGAAAAATTTGGCAGTCATACATGATATCTACAAGCGCACTCTCGTCGTTGAACATGCGCCTGTCGTTTAACGTGCTTTAGAAACGACTGCCATAGACGAATTTTGGCAATTTTCTTTTAAAAGCGCCATAGTATGCGCTTCAAAAGCTAGACAACAAAAATAAAACGCCGCCAGTCAGCTCTCATCAATGCGTCCCGACGGTTTTTTGTTGGTTACACTGCCTCATGCAGCCAAACATGAGAGTTCATTTTGAGTGGTTAATCTGGTTTGTAGATTCCGTGTATTTATTCGTCTTCAACTCTGCTTTGACACCGATAACTTGCTTGGGCAATAAAATCGTGTATTTCAAGATTTAAGTTGGCTGCGGCGAAAGCAACAAGGGACAAAAAAGTTGACAACAAAGCCGCCGAAAAATTGAAACCCGCCTTTCTATTAGAAATCTCAAAAATGCTAATCCATGCACGTAACAGGAGATTCCTCCGATGAAGCACTGGTGTGTCAACCTAAAACGTGAACAGAACAATCCCTTTATTAGTTTCCCTTTTCTATTTTTTACCGCTATAATTTGCTGAGCAGCATCCGAACGTATAGAGATAACGCAACAGATGGCGGTAAAATGATGATTTATAACGGAAACTATTCATAGATGCCACTAAAATTTGTTTTATAAGCATCTCACGTTTAAAATAATTAACTTGACGTTACGTAAACGCGTTTTTAAAGGCCTTATTGACACTCAACCTATGTATCGATCGATTTGCTCATCTCTGCAGTTGAAAAAAGCGGAGTTGCGTGGATTCTTCGTTACGGAATAGAAACTCCTTCTAAATTATCTACTACGAAACTATGAGGAAGTGACCCTTCCTTCTGATACTCGCTTAGTTACTGACTCGTAACTACTATTTATTGATCATGAGTTCGAGACAGTCGAAAGAATGCGTCACTGTATATGTTGATGATATTTTGAAGGACGATTTCGAAAATGTTACTTTAGGGAAAGCATATACCTGTATGTATGTACCTGTGAACCTAGTCGAAATTTGGGAAGTGTGCCAGTTAAAAACTAGATGTTCGAATGTGCAAAGATTTTGACTCACATGAAAGAGTGCATTCTGCAAGCGCGTGATTTACAGTGATGGAATAACGCAACGTTATTTGAAAGCGATAGTGTTACTTCAATGCATCTTCGGTCTATGAAAATTGAAAAGAACGTTTTGCACGTGTTCAATCGACTCGGGTCGAGTCAGCAAGCATTATATCGATAGTTCTAAAGTCGTTCCTTGTGACTAACCCCAGTTTCAAGCTTGTGTATCTAAAAAAGGAAGGTCAAGAGAATAAAACTACTGGAAAAAAACATGCGCTTAGGGAATCTGTGCTTCCCATTCTAAACACCTTTTAGGAAGGCATAAGCCTAACTAACCCCACCGCGCGCTTCATGAGCTTCCTCAAAGGCCAAAAAGACATGCTAGCTGCAAAATGAGTTATTTTCTTTTGAGTCAAATAAAATACATCGGTAACAAATGAGTTCCCAGATAGGGTACTCAAAAGCTTTACGTACGGAAGGCACATTTGAACCGAATGCATGGAAAGCATTTTGAATTTTCGTAAAATTTAAAACCGACAATTTCGAATTTTCGAATGTGTCTTTCACCTTACCACGTTATAGCATTAAAACAAATGGCCCTTTAAAAACCTTATCCTACACCAGGGCGATAGAGCAGCTCAAAACAGAAATTTCATACTTAAAAACGTTCTACAAAAAACACCTTGTTTTCCTGCAAAAATGCGTCTCTGAAGCTAGACCCCTGGAAAATCAATGCTACTATAACTTTCCCCTAAAACATTTGCTAAATAGCTGAGGTGAGAAGGAATTAAAAAATAACCAAATATTTTTTAACCTTACTATTCGATAGCTGTGCGCCAAGTCTGTATTCGATCTATCGTCAAAGTCCCAAGATCCATACAAAATGTTAGATCTGAGCCTTGAAAGGATAGAAAGCATATCGTAATTACATAGAATAGTTTGCTCGTAAGCGGTATGTATAACAAATAAAGCTCAATGGCTTCTGGTGTATTTGCGTGCCGGTTTTGCGATCGGAGGGGGAGACGCGTAGGTGCACCGGTTCGAGCCCCACCGTTGCACACTTACATTTATTATGAGGCGGTCCGTCTTACGAAATCATGCGGAAAGCGCTACCGTAGACGGTAAACGTTGGCTGACGGTTAGCCCTAAAGAATATTAGTATGTATAGCAAGGGACAAATGCGCAGCACAAAGAAGTCGTTTGGCTGCGGAAATGCTTAGTTTAAGTATGTATAGAAGTCGTAAACTGTCAACATTTGGAACGCTTCGTAGGAAGTTGTTCGTTGTCATGAAGTCGATTTATTCTTGTTGCTTGACTTTTTGAGTTGTTGCCTGTCTACTTTAACAACCAATTTAGTGCCTTGTTTATGGCCATTATGATTCTATCAAAACAGAAGGGAAATAGGCCCATATGGCCGGCAGTTGTAAAATGCTATGCCATACTACAAAGCGGTCGCTTGGCCGTTACGATTTGGAACTTGATATCCTTCTATCGGGTTCCTGCAATAGTGATTAACCAAAATAAATGGATCGTTGTTAAGGGTATGATTTCAGTGACTAAATGCACTGCAGTGGCTATCTTAAATAAACGATATAAACAAGTAGCTCCTACATGAAGTACATCGTCAGCCTTGGCATACTGCCTTCTACGCCAGACGCAATAATAAAATGCGTTGAGCATGCACAGTAGAAGTTGTTATTCGACTTGATAGCAGCACAGCTCCCTGTTTAATTATTGATCGACACATATACAGATATGCACTCATAGACATCACTATTTTTTGAGCCGCGCACGTTGCGCGTCTAGCCCACATAACAGTCCGTCTGCGCTAGCTGGGTTCTAGCTGCCTGTCATAGTTATAAATGATGGCGTCCTGTTTTACAGGGCGTCTGATTGATAGGAATTTCCATGTTTTATTATCCTGTCACAGTGTCGAAGTTGCTCGTTATATCGCTCGCTCTATAGTTTGATGGTAAAATGTAACTAAGGAATGGCTATTGTTGCCAAAGTATTCATTTGTCGTTGTGCTAAAGCAGCTAATGATATTCTGCGTCTATTCAAGGAAACTCTCCGTGCAGTGTCAGACCGTCGGCAAATGATACGTACAAATGATATATTTTACTTCGATGTGAGGAAAGTCGAATGCGTGCACTGTTCGAAAAGCCCTCATTTCTTTAGCAAATTAATCAAACATGTGATTTGCCTGCTCCGCATTTGCAATGACGGCAGTGTATTCATTGCTCGCTGTAGTGAAGAATACACGGAACGTCGTTTGCAGTCAATGTTCGAGCAGACCCAGTACTTTGAATACAGCAGAACTTTGTTTGTGAGCAATTACTTCCTCAACGAATTTAGATGTAGTCAATGGCGAATTTGGGTATTTTTTGAGAGGTTAGTTCATATGTACTGGACGAGTGGCACACAACTGCCAGATCGAAACCGGTTTTTCTAAAAGGAAGTTGCCCGCATTCGTTTAGACGTGTTGCTACGAAGTATTCCCATGAAAAGTTGCGTCGTTTCGAGGGACCTTTCTGCTTAAATCTGCTTAAATTAAACTTTATGGGGGATTTCAGATAAGAAAGGCTCATTTTAAAGGTACTCTCGATCTATTCATGCCCTAGATCCATTTGCCCTGGATTGCCTTGTAATCACGAAATTTTCCTCGTACTGCGTACTTTTGATTACAAAAGCGAGATTGTATTCGAATTGTAAGGTCCGCAGGGCAAATAAATTAGGGATGTATATCTGTCGGGGCGATTGAGTCGGTCTGGGGAAGACGCAGCTGACCCGGTTATTCCGTAGCAGTTAATACGCAAAGGCGGATAAAGCAAAAGGCTGTACTTCTCATTAGGAGCTAGCAATACATCGTCAGAGAAGATTCTTCACAATGGCAATGCATTGTGAAACTGAGTTAAACTGAGTCGAATGAACAGCCAATAGTCGGCTTTCGATACAGCATAATTTGATACGAAAATACGGTGCGTGCGTATATCTATGTTTGAGCAAACATAGTTAAGCAACAAAGCTTTATTAAGATTTTAATAAAATGGTTAGCAGATAGTTAAGAAATTTTGAAAGCTACTATTGAGTGCTTTGTGATTTTTAAAAAAGCACTAGCATACGCATGGTGTATGTATGATAGCGCATGTACATTTTTCTCTTTTAGCATTGCTGGCTACGGTGAGACCATAAAGACGGTATGATTGCTAACGTAAATTTTATACAGTAACATCTTTTTATGTCTTAATCTGTTGTTAAGCACTAAATGTTTTAAAGTTACACAAGAAAGCACGCCGTTTCTTAAGATTTCAAAATTTTCAAAATGTTTTCGTGTTTTCGAACATCGTATATTGTTCTGAATTACGATAAGTAGCTGTAAGATGATGAATAGGAAGGATGACAGACTAATCGTATCGAATTTTGTTTATTTAAACATTTGAACTTATAGCCCCATAATGAGACTTCGTTTCTAGATACAAAATAGCTATCTACGGTCCCTGGCCTAGCGAAGGAGCGATCCCGATCATCAATTGCTCCGACGTTGGATGCACTATTCTGGCGTTCCGACGCAGATGTTTGTCGCTGAGTGCTACGGCAGATTCAGTATGCTTATCACTCGTTCCCTACGCATTTTTGCCGACCAGACTGGCACCTGTGGCAGATGCGAGAAGCGGTTTACTTCAGCTTTCGGTCCCGTCATTTATCTCGTACGCGGGTGATTTAAACGTTGGCGCCACCGTAGCTCGCGGGTTTGCGACACTTAGTCGCTCAGGCGGCGGATGGTTTTGGGGACCGATATGCACTGTTCGAGAAATGCCGCATATTGTCAAGTCGCCTAGTGTGATATCGGATGAGCGGTCGCATATATCATTGGAAGCCATGACGATGACGTTGTGTTGTACGCAGACAGCAAAGTCGGCCCTGCGCCTTTATGCACTGTTTTACGCCAGCCACCGAGCGCCAACGTCAACGGTCTCATAGATTCTTTTGTTTTGATTTTTATAGATGCCGTATTATCGTCTCGCCAGGAGGCTAGCCGTTTTCCTGGAAGGCGGAGGACACGAACGTTTTCGCAGAATCTGCACAACCCGTGATCATCGACCTCGTGTTATGGTCACAGTTCAGTCTTTACAGTGCAAAATTGGGCAGGTTCTGTCGGTTAGGTTTCCGCAGCCTCCATGTATGCTGCGTTCCTCTAGCTCAGACGCGCATCAAAACATTTGGATATTCGCGGATGATTCGGAGATGTGCATTTCGTCCATCCGAACCTTCTCAACATCGTCCCTAGCCGATCGTCCATTGAAAATCATCGACCTAATTCGTTTTTCGGAAAATTTCTCAATTACAATAAAAGTCGAAGTCGTATCAGCGGATACGATGCTGTAATAATACTCAGCGAAAAACGCTGGAAACACCCATAAAGGCAACAGCCAATGGCCCTTTAGTTCACTCGATTATAAACATTGGGCATAATTTTTTTTCTAGATACTAAGTTAACTACACAAAATTTTAAGTAATGCTCGACGCGCAATTGTAAATGATTTCGTTTGCCTGACGATTAAACTCAAAATGCGGTGGTAATTCGCATCAATATTTTTCGTTTTTGAGCGATTAATTAACTGCATGGTATTAAGTAGTCAGGAAGGCTGACATCGTTCAGCGCCGCTGTTGCCGTGATAGGTTAATGGCCTGTCATATGTATAGAGACCTATTTGAGCATCATATGGGCAGGGGTTATAACTGGTAATCACAGGAACAAACGGCACGGCATCCCAATATGAATGCCTCAAGGGACACAACAGATGTACAAACAGCTGGAATTCGAACCCGGAACCTTAGGATTCATGGGTCGCCACCATATCCACCCCGCCGCCGCGGCACTCGCTGTTGCCAACACACTGTTTACGTGTTGACGTTAAAGGTGAAGAACAGCTGTGCTAAGAAATGCCAATTGTTCTGCCGGCAGAGCCGAATTATTCGTAGTGTCGATTAAGTAGCCTATTTAGCTATCATCAAACAGAATAATTACGTTCAATGATAACTAAATAGGCTCAGATCGTCCAGCCCTTTAGGCAGTATCACCCGTACGAGCAGTGTCAAGACAAGGCGGGACATAATCACTAAATAAAGAAGCTTGGATGCTGAAATATGAAAAGGTAGACAAAGTCGTAGACAAATATACGAAAAGACATAGCCAATAGTTACAGAAAACTATGGATTAAATCGGGGCTCAATGATAATGATAAATGGTATGGAGTGAACGAAAGCATGCCGACTCGAGACAGCACTTAGTTTTACAGTTGAAGGATTTATGCGAAATGCAAGATGTTATTCCATAAGATGGTTACGGATCGGTCCATTGAAATACCATTCACACACGAATGTTTTTATACTCTATTTTTTAAGTTGATAAAATTCAGAATAGGCTGGCTTACCTATCTACAAATAGGCTTCAGAAGAACGCTTCTGGTGAAGTAGTGAAAGGCTATCCGACGTGACAGAGCTGGCGTCCAGGCGTTGGCGTTGTTATACACAAGCACCTCTGAACACCTGCGTGTAGTTTTTCCTAAAAATATAATACAAATACATATGTTATTATAGACATATCTAGATATATCTGACGAATGTATATCAAAAAATTATATTTTTGTTATAGGTGTATATTGATGTCACTAGAGCGCGATGAAATCCATCATGGATGAGATCATCTAACATGGACTGCCATCTGCGGACCTGCGGGTAGCCACGGACAGAAACAGTGTCTTGCTTGCGTTCGGGTTTTTTAACTAATTGTTTTAATTATAACCATCATTAAGATGGCCTTCATTATCATGACATACTTTAGACTATACCATACTTGAACAAAAAGGCAAAAACAGAAATGCCTGTATCTACAACAGGAATTTTGCCCGAGACTCTTGTTAAAATTATAGAAAGCCGTATTTTTGGACCAGCCCTAAAACCTAAACTGAGTGCGCTAAAAGTCACCTGATTGGCAGCATATATTCACTACTACACTTATAACCCCGAATCGTAAATGGAAAATTGACGTTTGTGTTAGCTACTATGCTTGCTTGAAGCGTAGCTCCCAGGTGGCGAAGTGTTTACAGTTCCTCAAACACCGGTTCGAACTTATTGCTACACCGTAACTTCATCTACACACATACCAATGACAATCTGTGAGGTAATGTACATAATATGACAACAACTCGCCGTAAGAGATACAAGTATTCAGAAAGGCGGCATTGCAATACTACCTGTCGTCGTAGCAGTGAAAAGAGGCGATTTTGATCCCCGTCACTAGCAGCAGTGTAACAAACGGTTGACATCTTCGTTCGCACTGCTCACGTGCGAAGCACTGGAAACTGCTATGAACGGCATGTCTTTTACAAGCTGTAGTTGCAAGGAAGTCTCTGGTAGGCGCACACACGGAGTAACATTGCGTTAATTGAAGGAGCGTTTCCTAGGATAGGAACTCACCTTGAGAACCCAAGTCCGTGGGCGGCAAACGAACCAATGGTGTCACGTGCAACTATAGTCGCAGGCCGATTGCTTGGCATAAGGTGCTGCAGTATGTAGTACAGTCTCCTCTTTAGATGTGTGCCAGAGTTCGCTCAGCCTAGAATGGCTGGCAGAATATTCACCAGAACCGACTGAATCGCAACGTGACACGTTGTTTTTGCAAGTAGTGACTGCCTCTCAGGCTAACACCTACACGGGAGTTCTTTGCCTAAGATCTGCCATTTCGCTATATTTACGGTGGTCGTCTAAATAAAAGAGGTCTTAAAGAAGTGTGAGAGCTATGAATGTACACAGGGTTTTCCTAGTTATTCTGGCATTCACGCATATATCTCCTTTCGTTTAAAAAATTATGTCCTTTATTTCGAGTATCATTACATGTGTCTTTCTTAGTTGAGCATTCTTCATTATTCTCTACTATTCTTCATTTTTCATCTTTTATACTTCGTGTAAGTATGTAAACAAATACGTTTATATTTATTTTCTGTAGATTTGACGAGGGAACGACACAGCTCTTTTATGTGGTTTACTTAGTGCGATGGAAAACCATAAAAAACATGTCAAAACTTTCTTTAAAGATACGAGTACTAATCTATGTTTAGTGAAAAGTCACACATTCGCAAGCACTGAAGGATGTCTCGCGCCAAGGCGTTAGAACAAGCGGACCGGGTACTCTACCGGTCCGACCGAACCGGTTTTGACATATCTCTCTAAATTTTTATGAACCTATGTTTCACTCTTGATACGATATTTATCAGATGAGATTTGGCCATATCTAACGTCTAGTGGTTTCTAGCTAATTTACAGAAGCTATTATTTTTATCGTAAAAAGATGAGACACTGATGAAATTTGCCTAAACCGGCGTTTAGATTATATTGTCGTAATATACGTTTTGCTAAATCGTAGAATTCTATTATTGAATGTGCGTAGCGATACCACTAATGATAACATCCAAAAAAGACCGGCTGTTCGTTAGGGGATTAACTATAAAATAGAGAGCCGTTTTTGCATCGCCATAAATTATGGAGCGAGTGTCGGTAAACGCTGTTACAATAACGGACAAAGACGACAGACAGACATTTCTCAAAAAGGGAGTCTTTACGCGACATCTCTACGCAACGGCGTTGTTTGTGCTGTGGCACTGACGACATGCTCTGATTAGGGTTCACACCTATTGCATCTTGAACGCTGGCTTTGTTTAAAGACATTAGGCAATTTGTTTTAATAACCTCAAATGGCAATGATTTATATATATATATATATATATATAATAACCTTAATTCACCCAAATATACACAATTGGTTTTGCAGAACTCAGTATGACAGATATAACTTCTTAATATCAAAATTGTACTCGTAATGAAGGAATTTTTGAATCGTCTAGAAATAATTACAGAGGGTCGTTTATATCCGAGTATAGGACATTCTCCGCTTCGAACTTCTATTTTCAAGATTGAACTACTAAAGTTTATCTTGAGTTCAACATCGAACTTGATTGACCTTTTGTTTGACAAGATAATGCATATATCAAACTTATAGCGCGTTTTGTCAGAAATTCAAACCGTCACGTCACATTCGAGGCACGAAGATGTCTGCGAGCTGTTCCGCATCGCTTTAGTTATTCATTGCGCGTCATTCCTTGGACAATTATCCTTAGACGTTCACGTGTGGCATACGTGACAATTCCACAGTGATTCTCTTCGGCCATCGACAAATTGTCTGCCGTTCTACCATACAGGTCCTAGCGAAGCGTCTTCGAATGGACTAACCCGAATGTGAGTCGGGGTGGTCGCAGTTCCTGTGAACCGCCTCACTCTGACGAGAAAAATGATCAGCTCAACATATTAACTCTCAATTATGTGTGCGTGTATGTGTATGGTTGTGTGCTGCACTGTCCCGTTTGACTTCGGCTATTCTGCCGCGAGTGACGGACACGCTGCGGTCTGTTGGGACCAATCGATACCGGCACTGTAATGGTTACGGCTAATCAGCCACAATCGTTTCAGACTCGCGTTCCGGCGTCCGGTGTGCGCAGTACCGACAATGATAAGGAACCGTCTATGAAAATTACAACGCAGGAGGAAAGATTTTCCGTGAATTCTGCCACTCTGTGTGCCTGGCAACTGCTTTATGGGAGAGATAGAGATTATGTGAGAGCAATATAGAGAGTGAGAGCGACCAGTGTTCCTGGTCCGCGCACGAATACGAGCTGTAAATGGCTCAACTGATTGACAAGCGGGTGCATGGCAGCGACCCGGCCTACCACCTCCGCGGTGGAAATTTCTGCTGTTTCGGAAGCATCGAATCGGGCACCCGAGTAAGTTCGCTGCTATAGGCCCGGCCAATATTTTCATCGCTATCATCCGCCTTCAGCCCTCGAAAGGCCCCGCTCTGTCTCACTTAAGCTGGTCTAGTATACGCGCATTCTACGTGATTCTGTAAAAAAGCAATATCTCCCTATTTTGTTATCTTGGTTTCTCTCTCTCTCTCTCTCACTTCATGCGAACTCTTCCTTTGAATTTGTACCAATGTTTCGAATGCTGGAAGCCAACGATGGGAAAAACGAAAACGTATGTGAGATTAGACCGACGCGGTCATGTCAGTAGCTGCCTCAACAAAAGCTGAATGACAACGCAGAAAAGCAAAAAACGTAAAAAATGGCAGCTAAGAAGATGGAGAAGGCAGTTAAGGAGTGGAGGAAGCGTCAGAATCGGTCACAACTTACGTAGATTAGACAACTATAGAGAAAATTGTGATATTGAAAAATCGCCACTGTATGCTTATTGACTTGGTCAGAGACCATATGTCAGTTTTACGCGATATCAGGAAACGTCATTATGAAGGCGTGTGAGCATGGCACTACATGCGGCGTCATATATATATATATATATATACATATATATATATATGT
>MNPL01020490.1:869-12477 GCA_002081605.1 Tropilaelaps mercedesae
CGTATCGTGCCAGATGTCGTCGTCGTCGTCGTCTCGATAGTTTGATCATCACCCACTTGGCTTCGGTTTCGTGATGTCGACATGTTGTTGTTACTCGATCCTCTAAATAAAGGCCTCAGGAGACTCAGGAGATATTTCGAGCGCGATTTAGAAGCTACTTCGATTCTGTCATGAGATGAAGTTAGAGGTGAACGTCGGTTTTGCATTTCCAGTGAAAATCCAGCAGCAGCAGTCGTACGTATCCAATGTAAGCCTTGACCTCGATGTAAGTCGGTGTTGTTCGTGAATATTCTTCGCGGACTTCTTCTCGGCGTTTCCGTGAAGCTCCCGAAGCGTCAGATATTTACGCTGTCAGCCGCTCGAAGTCCATTTCTGCAGGGAGAAGAGCGACTGATGACAAGCAGATTGCAGCACAGCTGCTTCATCCGAAGACTTCCGAAGCGACGAAGCTGATCAATTTGTTGAGTTTATCCCTCCTCATCTATGGAATATATCTGCAGGACGAATTAAGATGACAGGAAAATGTTGTCGCGCCCTCGACGAGATCGAGTACGAAGTGTGCGTCGCTGTGCTCCGACACGCGATGCTCATCTGTAATGGCGTTCTTCATAAATTTCAAGTGGCCTCGACAGACGAGCGTTTCGTTTTCGTAATAACGCGAGCGAGAGAGATGAAAACGCTTCTTTTTGACGTTTTTCTCGAGTTTTTTTTTTTTTTTGAAACTCGCCTTCGGTCAAGCTTCACTGATCACTTGACATCGTGTTGACAGCCGCTAGATTACGAAGGCCTCAAATCATTTTTACGTACATTGCAAAAACATCATCATCATCATAATAATAATAAATGATTGCGTAATATCTTTAGCGTTGTTGATACCATGATTATTCTCTTGCATGGCAAGGATTCAGGAGCATTAGTCCTGTGTCGCGGCATTGAACGTCGACCTGTGAAGGAATAATGCAAAATCTAACGTATTTTCAAGGCATCTTCGTCTCCATTTATTGCTCCTTTTTTTTACCTCAAACAAATCCACGCCCTTCAGCATGACATTTGCATCTGTGCAAAACTCTGCGTTATGACGCCGCGGACTTCTAATGCGAGAAACAAGACCTTGTTATTAAAATGTGTGTATGTGTGTGTGTATGTATTGCGATTCATCGACGTGGGCGGGCCCATGCGCTTGAACTTCGTGCAAGTGAATAATAATAATAATACCCAAGTAAGCTTTAGCACTCGTCCTGAAGTACTCGTCCTGAAGTACTCGTCCTGAAGTACTCGTCCTGAAGCACTTAACGAACTCTGCGGCCTGTCGTAGCCGAGTGCGCTTTGCTTGTTGGCATTGAGAGCGTCCGCTCGTAGACGTAGATGTAGAATGGCCTGTAGAAAAGCCGCCTGTACTAGACTGGCCGTAATACTTCTGTTCGGCGTCACACAAACAACGAAGAAGACATCGTTTGTGCCGTTATTAAGAACAGGAGCCTTTAATGGATGTTGTCAATGCTCGCTCGTATCTGACAGTTGTTGCTGCTGTTGTTCATCTTGAATGGCAGTGCTCGAGCAGAGGTGACGTGATCTTCTGCGTATCCTCCCTCGTCGATAGACACTGGCGGTGAAGACATTGCACAACGAGGTGCAGAAGCAACAGTATTTATTTCCGACAACCGACCCTAATGTGGGCAAGTCTCAATCAATCTCGGCCGTAACATCTCTCGACGTCGACATCGATTAGCAGAGGCATTCCCTGCCTCGATGAATGGCTACAACGAAGAAGAAACATGACCGAGTCTGCAGCACAGCAGAACGCAACGACTTCGCCACCAGGCAGAAAAGTCGGATTTCTGGTCGATGCTGCTCGCTGAAGTAACTCGTAAGCTGCTCTTCATATGCATGTGCCGTTCGTTTCGAGGAAGAAATCGCGCGTCGTAATGAGCAAGCCGTTGTTACAACTCTCACCCCCATGGGAGTACTTTAACGCCGAGGTGGATGGGAACGCCATTATCGGTCCCATCGAATCGCCTGTGTGATCGACGACGACGATGACGACGATGATGACGACGACGATGACGATGATGATGACGACGATGACGCTCATCACACACAGGCTAAACGAAGAACGGCTACGACAGGGCGCCAACATGTCAACAACTGGAGTACGAGCGCCATCACAAAGTTGCTATGCAGTTCAATGATCAAGGAATTACTTTGTTCTTCGATCCCCCTCACCATCGTTGAGTTATTCTTCATCGACTCGTTTCTACTTCTGCTACTTTTCCTAGTTCTGACGTTGTTTTAGTGGTTGTTGTCGCCGGCAACGTTCCACTTCTGTCGAAGGGGGCTAGGGGGGGGGGTCTGCGTTTCCGTTCTTCTGTCGCCGTCTCGGAGCACCGGTCTGTCAACGCTGATTCGGTTGGTGAGGTCGTTGAGTCGCATGCGTTACACGAGTGAGTATTCGGTTAGGCCGAGTTACCGGGCCGGGGGGGGGTATGAAGAGGCGCGACGTATGCGCACTGACGCAGGTCGACGCGATCCGACGAGCGACTGCGACGGGGCCAGACGCCGCCGAATGGAGCGCCGGTATAGTTGGATGGGTAGGCCAACCCGATCTGGCCGATCGGCCTGATCCGACTAAGCAGTCCGCCCCGAGCGGCCTGTGCAGGCCCGAACGATCGGACTGACAAAGTAGCTGAAGACAAGGCAGAAGCGCGGCCTGAGTGGAGCAATCATCCGCGCAGCCGCGAGATATCGAACAGGTCACGGAAGCGGCGAGATGGCCGTGCCGAAGTACGGCAAACCTCGCCGCTCGACTTCGTCCAACTGAAGTCAATGCACGAATCGTTTGAATTTTCGACTGTTTGAGTGTCACGCTGCACCCGGGGCGTTACTGTATCGTTGAGATCTGTCGACTTCAGCGCCGGCATTCGATTGAGGCGAGCGAACCAATTTTTCGCAACTTCCTCTCAGCTCGTCCGTGTTTCATCCATCTGTTCGACTGTAGAATTAATTACTTAGCTCACTCAACACCCGTCAAAGGTGCTGCTGGTGCTGGTCGTCTTGCCCTCGGTCTTAACCGTTGGCTGTACGTGTTTAGGGTACGTAGAATATTCTTCATCGGACTGGAACAACGCACGACCACGTTCCGGTGCCACGCTCCCCAGTTCCGGCTGACATTTTGAATTGACTTCCCTCCTTGAAGTAACGCAGCTGGCACCGCGTAAAACGTAGATCCACGTTAACCTAGCGGTGGAAACAATCGCCCACCTCCCTGCCGAGGGGGCCGCCCCACGCGAAAAAGCAGCAGCAGCAGCAACAAATAACAACGAACAAGTGTTGACCTTAGTTGTGTCACCCTACATTGAGCTCATGGCCGCATTGCTTCCGTCCGTCTCATTTCCAGGTTTGCCTCCGCTCTCCCGAAACGCTGCCTTTCACTGTCTCTGGTTTTTCGTGTCGTTGGTATTTTTGTGTTGCTTGTTTTCGTTGATTCGCCAGATCCCGACGAGTTACCCTGAGGCTATTACGTTTTGCGTATGCTCAACAGTATCTGTCTAATCCTACTGGATACAGTCGAAGCACGCGGAGAACGAATCGCCTAAACGCCATCTTGTGTCGTGTTTCCCAAGCCCGACACATCCGTCTTGCCGATTGAGTCGCCGCGCTTCGTCGCAGCTGCGTGCACTGCACCTGGAGCACGAAACGAACCTATCGGCCCTGCGAGCGCCATATCGCCAGCCGGTTCAATGGCGTCAAACGCGTCCTCGTGTTGACTGCATGTTGGTGGCGGCGTTGTAGCGTCGGCCCGCGTACGACAGTCACTCTGCTGCGGCGCTGGCGCACTAACGCCCATTGAACGTACCCCACCCCCCAGCCGACCTCTCATCGAGCTGGCGGCGGCGGCTGTTTTGTGGTGCTGGTGCTGGTGGTGGTCGTGGTGAGGCTGGAAGCGTAGCCGCTCATAGGAAAGGTTATGGGAAGATGGTGAAGATGATGACCACGGATGACGACGGATAGCCACGTCATGGAGCTGTGCTATCATCAGCGTCTGGTCGATGTGCGGTTGTTGACCGTCACTCATTGACGGTCACTCATGAATTGCGTCATGCCCCCCCCTCGTCGGCCGTGTCTCGCCCACGCCCAATGTAAATCTTGCGATATCGCCCAAGAAGCGAATTGGCGAAAAATTGCCATTTCTGGCAAAACTGTTTCTCCTGTCCTGTAAACATACTCGGTAGTGTTCAACTACGAGTCGGAACATCATCACCATGAAGCGGCTGTCACTTTTACGCGAGGCCATAAACGCACTCGTATTGCAGTCAACTAATTTCATCTGTACTAACAAACTCGGCCAAATTTCTCACTTAGACGCTTGTCAGTCGTGTGTCATCCGACCCCTTCCTCCTGTAACTAGACGGCCGTCAAAAAAATTGTCGAGAGGAGGTTATGGGGGGGTTTGTTTCCGGATCATCTCAGATATTATTCTCGAGATTTGGTGAATTTCTACCGTAATTTCTAGACGGGCTACACCGTTAAATGTTCTGGAGGCTTCTTTATACAATCGTATCATGGCGTGTAATTGTGTCGGACGGGGTTTTGCAAATACTCTGATTGTTTGTTTGTTTGTTTGCAAGCACTTCGCTCTGATGCTCGATCGTCACGCTGTGACGGTGCAGTCGGCCAACTACTCAGTGAGGTGTCGTCCCTCAATATCCACCAAAGGCATCCATTTTGTGCACCAGACGTCCCTTGGCCGACCATTGCCAAGCGGCCATTCTAATAGTGAAAAAGATTGCAGTCACACTCAACGAAACTATATTTATTCAATTTATTCAATAACGTAAAGCCAGCCTGGCCTGGCATGTGTAAAGGGGGTGGTGCTGTGTTCAGAAAGTGTTTTCCCATTTCTAGACATTCGTGAAATCGTTCGCGATTAAAATTTATTCAGCTTTTTGTGTTAAAAAATTAACATAGTTACACTTTTCAGCCATATAATTGGCGTCAATTCTCATTTAATCAAGTCTATCTATTTGCCTATAAAGTCTAATTTAAAAAAATGCAAACTAAAACAAGTTAAGTCAGCTTTCCAACAGGAAAAAAAACATGCAAACATCTCGACCACACGAATTATGTATGCTCAAAACTAGGAAATGAATTTTTTTCTATATATACATATATCCGTTTCTGGAAAGGATAGACACACACACACACACACACACACACACACAAACATATATATATATATATATAGAAAGATGACGACCGTATTTTTCAAAGTAATTCAGCCGTACGATTGTATCCTGTTCAGTCGATAAAAAAGTGGTTCTTTCGAGACTTGATACATTAAATGCTTATTTTGAGGATATTTGAATATTTCTGATAAAATAATGCAAATTTCGTCTTTCAACGATTCCAAATCTCTTTGGACACTGAAAACCAATATGATGATAATCACATGCTAGACAATTTCATGGGAACATCAATTAACCAATAAATTGCATGGCAATCACTAACAACAGGAGGACGTTTTGTCACTCAGGACGGCTCGGTCTCGTCAGATTGGCAGTGCTTCGAAATGAACCTACCTTTCCGCCTAGGCTAGGTGCTCTGTGTGAAATGCTTGATCACGCCGCAATGGCGAGTTTAAGATGATTAAAAACAACTCACCGAGGGGTGGATTTGGACAATTCATAGACGAGTACACATCCCGACGGGATGATGGATGAAGCGGTTAGATCTGAACTCGTGAGGTATTTATGTTTCCCATCGGTGAGTCGCGCACTCCGCCGTGCCAGAAGCCGACTGTCGGCGGTAATTGAAACTCTGACATGCACCGCAAAATATCACTGCTTCGAGCAGAGTTTTGTCTTCTCTGTTTTGTATTGTTGTTCTTGTTGATTCGATTGTGTTGATTCTCCTGTCGTCGTATTGCACAAAAATGTCGCATGCGCAATGAGGCTTTTCTGTTCGGGGTCCGTGAAATCGTTCCTGTACACTCGGTCGGTGACTTTGTGGCGTTGTTTGTGTAAGTTTTGTTTGTATGTGTGCATGAGTCTGTGTGTGTGTGTGTGTGTGAGTGAGTGAATGCTGCTTTCAACACAATCGAGCACCACCCCGGTTGTTGTGGCTCGCGGCCCAAAAATAGCTCGGCCTCACTGAATTGGACCGGTGGCCTATCTAAGGAGACGGACACAAATACGCGCATGTAACCTGCCCACTGGTTTGATTTTTTGTCAACTCACTCCATCAAACAACATCGGCCTCCGGATGAAGAAAATCGATGAAAGCCCGACTAAGTGTCTCGGTTTTCGTTTCGCTTGTTTTTTTCGTTGCTCGCTAGCGCAGCGATTACGATGGAGGTCGGTCTCGTATCGTGAAAGACAGCCGCGGAGATTATATTGAGTTAGTCATCCCCGGATTAACCTCTAGTGCGGGCCACACGAAGCCGCGCCCGAACGGCAACGAGCGAATTTTTGCAATATTTGCGACCACTATATCGTCGGCTATAGTTCGATAGCGTTGCCGAAAACAGGCCTTATTTGGCGAACAGCGAACTTATTTGGGGATAACAGCCAATATGCGCTTACGCAGTGCGTGCCAGCGATGTACACGCATCGCATGCATAAACATGCAGATAGAAAGAATACGACTCGGGCCCTTCTACAACGATACGTCTATATATATATATATATACGTATATATACATCACGGATCACCGGTATACACACACACACACACATACACACACATAAACATTGAGTAGTAGGTGACAACAGACGGCTACTCTTTAATGTGCAGGCTCTGTTCTTCCGTGTGCGTTTCTGTTGTCAGCAGGGCTGAACGCCACTTGGCCAAATTGGTCCTTCCCATCGGATCGGCGTCTTCCCTTGTCGTTTTCGCTATACTGCGCTAAGCTTCGCCACCTCTTAACCGCAGCCATAAATCCTTAAGTTTCCTAATTGTCCACATAAATTTGTCACCCAGTGAGTCCGTCCTCTGCTGAGTGGCTGGTCGGCTGCAGGCTTCACTGCGAAAGCTATCCTGCCTTCGGCTCGCAACTGTCTGCGCCCATCGGGAAGCGGCATTTAGCTCACGAGAGTGAAAGCAAAAGAGAGAGAGATATCCGTCAGACGGCAGAGAACTGCATCACAGTGAATAGCCACTGTCCCATCTAACGAGCCCCCTTCCTGTCCCCCATAAGAAGGTAGAGCTACAATTGCATTTTGTCTACAGCGCGAGTCCGCCTGACGGGTGGCCAGCCCATCGCTTGTACCGACGGATCACGCAACAACATCAAGCGACAGCCGCAGCTGGATGGAGTCATTTAAAACAATCCTGTCCCACTTCTAATAAATATACGCGCACGCAGACTCGCGGCGCGACACATCCCTACCTAGGTCTGATCACTCCGAGATCACTCCGTGCTCGAGCCGACAGCCGATCCCGCACAGGCCTGAGTGAGTGGCCTGTGCAATACTCGCATGGCGGCCACATCTGCGCAAATTCCCTGAGTGAATTTGAGTGGCCATTTGACGGCGATTGCAATGAGACAAGTTTCAAACAACCTCCTAGGTCCGGGGACTGGAGAGGGGGTCCTGTGGCAGGTCTTGCAAAGGTTGCTGCGAACCGAGATGCGTGTACAACCGTCGGTCTGTCGTCTAAATGGTGATTATGTTGACGACACTCTGCCAGTGGACAGAGCAGGGACATTGCAGATATCACCTGTTAGTCACCACCAACACCACCACTGGTTTCGCTACGACGGAGAATTTGAAGCCACTTTGCGCGTCCTCACTCTTCTCTCTGGGGCTGGCTCGTCGTAGTTAGTTCAGATCAGGTCGTTTGATCGGACGACGCTCGATAGAAGTAGCCTATCGAGTAGTGCCGCCCAGCGACGACTATCGGAGCCTGATATGTCGGTCTTGTTTCGGAAATTGTACGAGCGTGTATATTTAGTGGAGTTCGGACACACACACACACACACACACATGTTCGACACAGCGACCGCCTCTCGCAAAAAGCCACTTCACTTGACTAGTCTATTTTTTTTCACCCGTAAACGCGACGACCAAACGCCGCTTCCTTCTCGCCTTTGTTTCTAGATACGGACGCTCACGTTTGAGTGTGTTTCTGCGTTTGTGAATGCCCCTCCCAACACTCTTCGCCCCTCGCTGCATTTAGGTGCTCCACCATCTGTGAGTCTTGCCGATCGTCGAGCTGGACGCTCAGGTGTAAGTTGTGTAGTTACAGGTTTAAAAGGCTCGCCTAAGTGCATCTGAACTGAGGCATCGAATGCCTGCGAACTTCATCATCGCCAGCAGGACGAACTCAGGTCGCCACTGCTGGGACACGGCCACCGCATTGAAGTGCGGTCTCTTTCTCACCCGATTTGCTCTAGAACCATCCGGGAACCTGTCGGAGTGGCAACCGACTCGATTCTCAGTTTCGCGTCGAGGCGAGAATTTAAAACAAAACCTGGGATGGGACTGCTTTTGACCATTTAATTTTCACCCATTTCTTGCCCCCTCCGAGCTCGCGTTCGGTTCCCACCGCATCCATCCGCCTCGCTTTCGACACTTCAGACTCACTCGTTGGTACGTACCCGAACGTGTTTTGCTGTTAATATTTTCTGGTAGGCGCATTTTCTCTCGCTTTTTTTCGGCTCATCGCGAGACAGACAGAAAGCGACACACTCGAACAATGTAAACGCCGAAATGGTCTAAATGAGCTGAACATTTCCGAGCGAACGAGCATCTGTGTTTTAGTCATGTGCACATGCAGTGCACGGACATGCAGCCGTGCATGTCCGTGCATTTCTGTTTGGATCCGAAGCTGAAGTGAGCCATGATGTCCACTTTCGGATCCGCACTTAGATGGGGAGCAGCACAACTATTAATAGTTGTAGTAGTTGTAGTGGCCGCTGGCAGAATAACTGACAAAGTTTTCGCACAAGTTGGCGCGCGCGCGCGCGCACACACAGCGACATGTGCACGCGTTTTGTCTGCGCAGTAGAAACGTGTGTAAGGCTGTTGTTCAATTAGTTTCTCTCTCTGTCACCCTCGATCAGAGATGTTTTTCTAGAGTTGAAATCCCTGATCTGATTTGGGCTATCCCTTTTGTGGGCCCCCCACATCGTTTTGTGCTCGTGATGAGCACAAGTGCGAGAGAACCGTCGTGCGTGCACATGCGTGTGCTGTTATCTGCAACCGCACCCAAAACGATGGGAATGTATCTGGACGGCGGGCAGAAATTCGACCCACATTTTTGTTTTTTTGCGGCGAAATTCGCTGCTGATGGCCATTTTCTGCCGAATTCTGGTCCACCGGTTGATGAACGCGGCGGCCTTCGGCCATAGATGCCACCGCATGGGAAGCACCGATCGGAGTCGCCCAACCAATTTGGACGTATTGCATAGTTTTAATTTTTGCGACAGTGGCAAAAATAGCTACTGATGAGTTTGCTCGGTCATATTGCGCGTTCGAGTCGTGTCCTACATTAATTAACGGCGGCATCATATCCGCCATATTGTTCCTTGAGGCTACAGCAAAATACAATTTTTTTTTACTGCGCAAACATTTACTATCCTCATGGTCATGCCACCAGTATCTATCGGACGATCTGTTCGAGAACAAATTACACTGGCGCGCTTATTTAGTTTCCGATTCGAAACATAGCGATGAGCATGAGGGCGTTTATTTATCGTCATTTCGATGAGTTTGGTCTTCGATGGACAACTTGAATTGGCCAACGGCGTGTTTGCACGAAATTCTAGTTCTGATTCTAGTCCTGACTCCAGAAGTATTCATGGTGTCGTATCGTATCGTAAGAGAGTACACCATATTTTCAGGGTGTGCACTTCACTCACGTTTGTGCATTTGGGGCAATACGCTTGTGCCTAATAACCTCTCAACCTCCACCAGATCCTCGCGAAGGCTCGTCGGACGGACGTGTTTGGAAGTTTTGTCATTCACGCGCCCTTCACATTATCGAAGCGGAGCTGCTCTAGTCGAATACTGTTGACCTCTGACCTGTTCCGTTGTAATGGACTCGTGTCTATCGTAGAATGGCCTGTTCGTTCATTAGATACCAGTGAATATACCAGTGAATATACCAGTGAATAAATACCAACTAAATCAGCTTCTCTCGCTGTTCAACTGCTTCCAGAACGACGAGGTCCTGGCGATCGAACAGGCACCGGACCTGGCGTCCGCCGGCCTAGAGGAGGCCATCGCCTAGAGCTGTTGTGAGAACGTTTCGAGCTGTCGCAGTAGAGTTTATCGAATGCTAATTAATCTAATTGAGCTGGATTAACACTAATAGTAATTCTAGCACGTACCTATTTACCCAAAACACCGATTGAATGTCGTCGAGGAGAGGGCAGCCCTCGTCTGGCAGCTCGAAATATATCCGTTCAAATGTATAACGGTTCGTGAAAGGCATAATCACTATGTTTAGTCTTTCGTTTAATCTTCTATGTTAGATCAATCATGCCAATCATGCCAATCATGCCATGGCTAGAGGGTGTCGACGCAACAATCTCCGAAAAGAGCCCATGGCATGTGAGAGGGTGAAAAACTTGAACGTAACAGTTCGAAGTTTCGAACAATAGAAGGCCAGGGCATTGTAAGCATTGTTGCCCCTGATCAAGCTCGTCTGGGATTCGCCCCCGGCACCTCAGGATTTATAGGCCGACCGACGTCCTTTACGGCCAGCCATCAATGCCAGTCGGCGGTGAATTTTTTGTCGGTGTCGTCTCAACTGGACGAAAATCAGAGAGTAGCGTTCCCGTTCTCTGAGAGCATTTTCAACTCAACAGCTTCATCCATTTGTAGTGTTCGTGTTTCTTTTTCAACTCATTCCCCGCGCTGCTTCCAAGTGCAGCTTCCAAAAATCCAAGTGGTAACGCATGAGGCACGCGTTTTTACGCGCACTCATCCCCATCGACGGCGTCACGCAGCAGAGGGCGGCCCCGCTGACGACACGTCACTTAGTCACGCGGTGTGAATTCGTCGTTGTCACTGCAAACCATGAATAGAAAAAACACACACACAAGGAGAGCGTCAAATTTAATGATGTTGTTCTTGAGTCTTTTTCCAATTCGGTTGTACGCGGACGAGATGGAAAGAGGAGAACGGTCCACTTAGAGCTGGGTCAACTCGGCGTTGGTCGAATTTAGTGGAGAGCTTCCATAATGACTGTGGATTATAAAGGTTATCCATTCAAGGCCATTATGATGCTTCGTCGAATAGCATTCCATAGAGTAAAGGGACATTCGGGTGGGGCAGGTAAAGTTGAGTTGGTTCCTTGAAGGCCCCCCAAGAACACAACCACGGATGCTTGTCGACCGTCAGCTGAAAGTAGACGCTGCAAAACTGGGTTACCTGGCAGCGGTGCCGCACTTTCCCGAGTAGTCTATGACAAACAAATACTAGACAAAATGCTCGACAAAGTCAATGCAAATGTTAAGCGGAGCAGTTGTTAGCAGCGGATTTGCAGCAAATGCGTATCTGATCCGTAAAGTATTCCCTGATCAGCTGCCAGAAACATGTGAATCTGTTGAATTGCTCGCTAATGTAAGTACATATATATATATATATATATATATATATATATATAT
>MNPL01020492.1:904-21501 GCA_002081605.1 Tropilaelaps mercedesae
CAATCAACGAATAGAGCAAAGCAGCTACTGATACTCACCAAGCATTGCCATAAACGCCACAGCCATCCACCACATCTTGTGCTTTTTAGGCATATGTACATGCATCTGACCATTTTAGTCACGGCTGAAGCTTCTTCAGATAGTCAGACAGAGATTCATAGACTCAGGCAGAATTTCGCGGCCGGTTTGTATGTCTGTCTCTCCCCTCTCATCGTCATCATTTCATCGTCATGTGAGTAGTCTCTTCTGGGTTGCACTGTTCTACTTTGTTGTTTCTGTCTGCTTCTGTTGACGCTGTTACTGCCTCAGTTGTAATTTACACCTTGTCAACCTTGGTCATTCATTTATTCGCATACTCATTTGCAGATTCATTGTTTCAGTTTAGTCTAAGTCCGATTTTATTTTTTTTTATTTAAAAGGCAAGCTCACTATAATGAACCTTCTGCGATGAGCTAAAAAGTAGTAAAGCTTATGGCGTTAGTCGTGCCAACGTGACACTAACCGTGTATTCGGCCAATAACCGTTAAAAGGAAGAGAGCTGTCACATGGATAGTCTTCTGAATACTCTTTCCGAACCTAATTGTCCAGCTAGTTGATCTAGTTCAGTTCGAAGGTAACGATAAGCTTGGCTGATATATCAAACTTATTATAGAAGCATTATGTGCAAGCAAAAACCATCTTGATTACTTAACTCAGGACCATATTTTTATGAAAGCCTGAAAAAGACTAACGAAAACTCTCAAAATGATCGACAAATATAGTACGTATAACACGTGTATATTTCGCGTTATAAGTTTAAAAACAAAATTAAATCTACATCTAATTGGTAAACTGTCGAAGAAGCGAGGCCATCCTGATAAAAAGGCAGCTTTCACTATCTGAAATGAACAGTACATTTTGATTACATTTTGGTCAGAAGTCTTCATAGAAAGCAAACGCTTTGGGTTTTGTTTATATATACCTAATTCAGTTAAAATTTCTGTCGGGTACATTTTAAGCAAGCCGCATAGTATACATTTAAACCAATTGTACTTCGCTTTATACAACTTAACCTTTTAGCTTGTCTTATATTCGATTTGTTTCTTATTCTGTTAGGAGACGTAGATTTGTTCTTTCTTATATTACTTTTAAAAATCCTTTATCAGCGGTCAAGGCCACCATGTCAGCCATGAGCACATTGCATCACATTTCTAATCGAATTTCGTTTTCATACAAAGATTCATCATCACTACTTAAAGAAAGAAAAAACTTGCAAGATTGCTGAAAAGTACAAACATTTTAAACCGGGTAAATTACATCCTACACTGGGAAAGACCTTAAGTCTTTGTAATTTGTGATAATTTGTGATAATTTTTGAATTTAATACTCGATAACCGATAGTAATACAAAAACTGGCTCAGGCGGGACTTATGCTAATGTTAAATAAATTCACAACCTTGGAGGAATCAACAGTTGGCCTTCGCCGCCACACTTGTTATAAAGATTAGGTCGAAGCTCTTCTCTATTAGCGGCAACCATAAACACTACACCTTCTTCTAGTCGATATGAAAGTTATGGTAGGACTAGATTTATTTGTTTGATTAGTTTCATCCTTAAATTCCCGATTTTCGCCTCTCTGACTTTGTTTGCTTTTTGAATGGGTAAGTGTAGTGTGTCGTATTGTATCTCCGTCATGGCTAAAGGCATGCTATTTTAATGGAAATGTGGGCCTTTCAAAATTTGAAAATTTTAAACCGGAACTTGTCAGCGGTAGAATGTTTTTGAAGTTGTCAAGAAAAACGTGTATCCTAAGGGCATAGGCATATCCCGAAGGCTCATAGAAGCAGAAAAAATGAAACCGAATTCAGGTGACAAAATAGCAGCAAACATTGAAAATGCATATTATATTCGCCGACCTTCCACGTCTTTCTCTTAGGATAGGCGATCTAACAGATAAGCTCAACTGGCTTTTGCTTACTTGGATGACTGACACTATCCCAAAAGTTGTCTTGGTTGTTTTGGATAAGGTCACTTCAAACGTTAATGCAAAGCTCCAAACTGCCGTGAGCGATAATGTCAACATATATTGTTTAGTTTCATATTCATTTCGAAGGTTTGCCTTAAGGGTGTTATATATTCGTATATATTTTCTATTGCAGACTGCAATCATCTAGTAGAAATTAAATTGCAGAACAATCTATGCCATGAATATCATCTATGCTTAAATGCCGTATATATATATATGTATATATAATATATATACCTATATATCATGTATGTATATGGTGGCAGTTTCGCACTGATTCAGAGTATCAATGTGATATATGAAAATCCTTAAATTGTTTGGTGTACGCCAAATGTCATATGTTGCTTAATGCAGATGTTGTGCTCACAAAGGATGTTTCGTTACCGGTAATTTGATGCGATAGCATTAAGGAGCGAGCGGGCGGGCGAAGAGTATATAACGATCGTGGCCAATACTGAGTGAACAATGAAAACCAGAACTGAACAGAGCTCTCTTCTACCAAGCCACGCTCAGGTGGGTGTTTAATTGCTGTTTTAGGAAATGCTTATGATGTTCCGCCTTTACGTTCGATATAGAGAGCAACGCAACGATCTATCGCTAAATTCAGTCAAACATAGATGAGAACGATGGTTACTAATGCTGATGTTTATATATATCAACTTTAATAATTAAGCTCCGCCTCAAATGACAAAGAAGAAGCAGCGCTGCAATAATGAAAATCGATACAACAGCAATTATTTGGCGAACATAAACCTTATTTATCTTGCTTTATTAATAGATAGCATAATTTCAATTTTTTTCGTCTTTTGTTTGTCTATTTTCGCATTTGGGAAATCATTTCTCTTTTTGATAAGTATCTGTTCTGTGTCAGCAAAGGATTAGGTACGATTTTTTACAGTAGTGCAAACGTACTTGTGGAATATTGTCCTTTTTTCTGTTGAGCACAAATATTTTTCATATGATTTCAGATAGAATTAATATACTATAGTTAATCTGTATGCTGACTAACGTAGTTATTATGCTAAATTTTTAGCAGCATTACTCGTTCGTGTATTTTTTCTATGCGCTAAGGGGATCTATGCAGGATATCAACATATCTTACTATGAAATTGAATTCCGACATCGTATTGATGACGTATGTATTACCTCTTCTTTTTGAAACGTGGTAGAATTTCCGTAACTAAATGGAAATTGCGAAAAAAACATTGAATTAGAGGTAAACTTAGGATAACGGTTGATTCTCAGAATCTACGACACAATGACCTAGTCATACTTACACTCTTTAGTTATCTTTTTACGCCAAAGTATACGCCAAAAAAATAATAAAATACTTGATGAAATGTAGTTGCAACAGCCTTACGAAGGGTTAACAGGTATTTTGCACGAGAATAAGCCTTTCCAGGTGGAACAAAGATCGCGTTTATACTTTAGAGACAATGCTTTAACTTTTATCGAGTTGCAAAACCACGAACAGCAATATTTGCTTTTTAGAGTAAGCAGTTTATTATTCTATTTTCCAAATATACAACATATATTCTCTAGTATGTCAAGTTTTTGTCGCGCATATTGTTGTTCGTTGAGATTCACTTTGGAAAATAAATCTTCAATTTCCAGCACGTAATTGGTTTCGACTTTGCACCTGTAAAATTCAAAGGGATGAGGTTGACATAATAAAGGCATGTAAAAGTAAACAGCAAATATTACTTATTATCATGATATAAGACGACTTAACATTTGCATTTTACTGCCTGTGACGACTGACAGCGATAGCATACCCGTCTCTTTTATATTTCTGTTATGGAGTGCTAACCATACAGGGAGTAAGGTACTCTAAATTAAAAAAAAATAACTGGTGCCATAGGATTTCCATATTGCCAATACCGTGGTGCTTGACTATTTCAGTCATGATTGTTATTATCACAGGTGTTAAAAAGCAGTGTGCGACAAAATAACTACAAACCGCGAAACAGTTTCTCTTCCATTTTTAGTTGTCCTGTGGCACTCCAGTCGTCGGTCCATTATCATTTTGATGAGCTATGTACGAGCTATTGTTTGCGACGACGACGATGACGTCGCTACCATCATCGTCGAGATAAGGAATCGTCAGATAAATTTAGAATAAAAGAGAAGGTAATTATCAGCCGCTTCTGAGAGAGATATAGATCTTTTTGCTCTCAGTGCGATTCTTCAGCTACAAACTCAGCCTCTACTGCCGCTTCTACGGGTGCTGAGTGGCTGGTGTTTGTTGTTGCTCCCACCTCTTAAATGTTAGTCTTCATTCTTTGTGTTTTTTGGAGCAGCCATAGGTATTTTGTGACAGTGCAGTCATGTCAGACATTAGTAGGATAAAGTGTTTGTTGTTAGTGAGCTGCACGCCAAAGGGTGAGAACGAATCCGGCACGATGGAACATTCTATGACTGGTTGAGTGACTAAGTGAGTGAATTAGTATGAACCGCTGCAGAACTTCGTTGACTCGAAACTTTCGGCAGATGTCATGTTCTAGCTCGTGGACACGGAACACGCATACTCACACATCACGGGCACAGATAGCAAAAAATGGTAGTGGCCAAACCAGTTGGATAAGTTTCACAACTTTACACTTGGAGTAAAATCTTTATAGCAAAAGCAATACTACCGGCAAATGGATAGGATGGTTATAATTGTATTATGGTGCTGCGGCTTATTTCCCAGTTCTGTTAAAAACGTTTCCGCTTTAGAGAACAGCACTTGCGTTAAACAGATGCAACGTCACTGCACTCCGCGTACGACCTTCACACACTACCATTAGTTTTTAAATAGAGAAATAAATGCAGAATATGATTTTTCTTATAACTGGATTGAGGGTATTAATCTGCGTCAATGAGAACAAATCGTGCAGTAGATTCAATACCAAATACATTTATCCGTTGAGGAAAAACATTGAGGAAGAGGAGGAGGAGTTCTGAGAAGCCGCAGCAATTGACGCTGAAAGCTCAGCAGTCTATTTGGACTACCGACAAAGCTAACTTGCAGTTATGCGTTCACTTGACTCAAGGTCCTATGTTGTTATAGAGACAGTCACATTTGACCAGTATTGAAGGGCTAATGTACATAGAACAGCTATAACAATATGTTAGTCATCATGTTAGTCGTTCAAACACCTTCATCTGCGACTTTTCCTTTCATTATAATTATTTATATGTCATATTAGTTGATAGAATTGGTCGGACTTCGTTCAAGTCGCTTTGTATTAGTGCGCAGCACGTTCTTCATCGCGTTTGATGTCCGGGAATTATTTTTCAGTAGCCTATTTTCGAGATGCCTTACATACATCGAGCACACTTTATTTAAAGTGTGCTCGATTGTCACATTTTTGTGCAAAAAGATAGTGTCTGCTTCATATGCAAGGAGCGGCACACGTCGTGCTTTTCGACTGTCGCGCTTTTACTTTCCTAGCAACCACACATTTGCCACTCCGATGATGAGTACCGCTACTTATCGTACGTGGTTTTCTGTTTGCCCCGCTTTTCCCTACAACACTATTCAGCACCAGTAGTATCAGCCTATGGTAGGCCACAGTCGCAATCAGACGTACGTTGGCGATTCGTACACGAGCCACCAGTGACGCCATCATCGTCGGTTTTTCGTCTCAAACCGTACCACCCATCGACTTGCGGCTCCTACCTCAGCGCAACTTCATTCGCCAAACAGCCTGCTTCTTCTTTCGGTGCTCCAATATGGAGCAACGCATTTGCCTGCTTCTTGTTAGCTCTGTGGCGTTGTTGCTGTCTTGCGGACGCGTACGTGCCCCCTGCGGTCACGTCCTCCGCAATCAAAATTCCACTCCTGATCCTGCCGGCCGTACACATGAGCCGCTCGTATAAGCACAAATCCCCCTGTTGATTCCTCTCTCTATGTCTCTTTCTGGCAGTTTATTTCTCTGCCCTCATTGGGACACAGTTATGGCAGTTACTTTGTCTGCCAGCTTCGCCTGATCAGACGACTATATCAGCGGCAAGGCAGCAGCCACCATTCACTCCTGTTGCAGCTCATATGAGCGTCACCACTTCAGAGCTATCGAACAAGCTTTTTCGGTGAAACAAACACACATAAGATATAATCTGGAAAAAAGCACCTCCGAGTGTCTGCTAGAACTTGATGTTTGCAAGGAGCTCTGCTACGTAGATAAGCACTATTTTGGCACGTTCGAATCGCTTCCTGATACTCCTTCACGCTTTCACGTAAGCGATCGCGCAAGCACGTAGCTCGCCATTGGCGCGGGTTGGACGACGCTACTGATGTGGGGACGTGCGATGACGTAGTTGGTGGTACGTGAGGGATGCCTAGCCGGTTGCCGGCACGTTTGGAGAGACCACGAAATGTCCGCCTGCTGTCAGCGGACGAATGACGTTCGTTAGAGCGAATGTTTAACTGCGTGCCCACGACTCACACGAGACTACGGGTGCCCGAAGGCAGTTTCACCTGTAGCGTCAATTAATGTACTATTACTTTGCCACGTGTTTCCTGTACGGTCCACTGGAGACAACGTGAAAGCACTCTTTTTACTCAAAAGAAAGTAACAACAACATTTGAGTTTAGTTATGAGGTCGTTGAAGGGGAACATCAAAAAAGAATCTTTCCCGTTTATTCTACTGAAAATACAGCATCGATCACAGCAGTCAAATGCTTCGGTTGAACATTTATGCCTTACTTGAAATATTATTGAGGAAGTTGAACCTCAAGTATAGGTCAAGTATAGGACAACAAGGATATATTCTTGTTAAAGGTTACCAAAATAATAATTGTAATAAATGCGTGAACAATATTCTGGCATAACAAATTGTCGTATAATAAATATTATTTGCCGAAGAGATTAAATTATGTTTGCCGAAAGAAGAAATGACGTAATTCAAGTTATAGAAAACGGCGTAAAATGAGATTTCCGTACCTTGGCATCATTTATCATTGTATTGATATATTTATTTAGATAACTCTGCACCAAACCAACTATGTAAAGAGTCTCGAATCTATTAATTATTAAAAGGCAGATTCTAGTTTATAATCTTTGGCAATCTCAGATTGTTTAGAAGCCGCAGGAGTCCAGAAGCAGTAGCAGCCGAGGTTGCAGAAGTGAAATGCCGTTCGCTGTTAGTTCTGCCAATGGCGTCTCGAGTTTCAGTCAGAAAACCCAACAACGCTGCCGTGTCCTTGGGCATAATGATTTGTATTGTCGCGGTACAACCCTTTCTCTTGATTAGCTGTTCGACCGGCGAGTTTGTCGGAGATGTGGAAAGTGAAGCCCACCATCCGAAAGGCGAATTTGCACTTTTCACGAAGTGACCGCAGCTTACAAGCTGCCATTCAATTGAAACGTACAATTCACTCTTTCGTTGCAATTATAAAGCCCAGAGAAGTTTTTGTCCACTAATCTGTGTAGCATTATTGTGAAATTATTTTGTAACTTTTAATCAACGATCAAATAAGAAACTCATGTGTGCTAACACTTAACATTAATTTATAACTATTCAAATTATTATTGAGAAAATGTATAGTCAGCGATCAAAAAATAGATTTTATCAAAGCAACATATAAATCGGGAAACTAGAGAGAGAACTTGTGTAGTTTGGCGATGAAGTATCTGTCACATATCAGTATCCAAGTCAATGAGCAGCTGCAACGTCAAACCTGTGAAGGTATCAAATGTTTTTCTGCTCATGTGAACCGATCATAAAATAGATCAGCTAATTGAGAGCCGACCACAGTAAAATCGATGGGTCACCAGACAACGTCTCATCTCGGGGTCAAGGTTTCAGAATCATTCGTTTCTGGGCGTCGAAGTGGCACAAAATGTTTAAAAGCCGATAGAGCATTTTAGAGATTACTTGACAGATCAAATCATACAGTTGACTTTTTTTACGGCATAAGCATGACTATTGAATATATTAAAATTTCACCAGTGTCGAAACAATATGACAAAGACACCTTAGTATTTCGAGAAACATTGAAATAGCCACTTTAAGGTATAGCAGATAATTTCAACCAAGGGATTGATTTATTGAAAATAAAAGCCAAGCGCCTGTATACGCCTCGCTTATAGACATATCTATTCTTATCTAGTCATAGTATTTGACTATTTTACATTGTTATGCACGTGGCTAGCAAATTTATAATCACAGATAGTGGCATCTTAAAAATTGTTTGAAGGTTAAATCTCATCATACGACTAAGGTAAAATTACCCACAAGTCATTGGAACAATATACCAATATAACGTATCCGATCGTTACATCGATAATATTCAAAATGGTCTGCTTCGTTTCGTCAATGTGCTTCACAACAGCCATGTAACCGATGTTATGTGCGCTGCCGCTCAAAGACTCGTGGCAATTACAGACCACTTCTTTCAATTAAGTTAAAAATTAATTTCCAAGGAAACAGCAACCAGAACACATGATCAACTACAATTTATATTAAAGCCTACAACTTTTTGTCAGTTCAGTTAACTTTAGTATTCGAAATAGCTAAGATGAAAAAGACTTGCAATTACACCACTAATACGATCATGGTTTCACTCAAAATATTAGGTTTTGCTGTCTGCAGCCACAGATAAATTGTTTAGGTAAAGTTAGAATGTTCTATATTGAGCGCGAAAACTTCCTACCGTTTAAGAACTGTAAATTCGTTTGTTGGAAAATTTCTCAGTCGTCATCGGGCAATGATACACGATTATTGTTCGATAGTTGTAGCTTGTAAAAAGAAAGAGCAGGGGTGATATAGTAAAATAGATGCATTATTCTATTACGTCTATAAGGTTGCTCATTAGCTTCCAACGCTGTTTTTTATAGAATGTGTGATTACTTCACAAACTTCTATTTATTCCAAATTAACGTCTATACAAGAATGTGTATACATATCCTTTTACTAACCATTTTCCCAATACATTCAAAGTTATATGTAGGAACGATATATTCTATGTCATTAGAAATGCAGTCTAGTTATTCATGAACAAGAGGGTGAAGTTAGGTACCTGAAAAAGTTGTATGCGCTTGCATCGTGGAGGTCCATAGTGAAGCACTTCTTTGGGAAAATGGTGATGTTTTTTTCCAGCTTCCGCTTATGGATGAAGTTCTCGTTCGACGTTGGACCTCCTGTCCGTGTCACGGTAGGCGTTTTTCGCACTTTCGTTTTAAGGTAAACTCGACAAAGCCACAAGGCACCAAGGTGTCACTCCGAGACCCGTCGAGGTCGTCTCGTACCTCATAGACGAAACGCACTTTTCGCGCCAACAAAGACACATGCACGTCACACCAACCACGCACCACACGATATCATAATGAAAACTTGTAACTATGTTAGATAAATGTCACTGGGTCAGCTACAATCTCACTAAGAACATGCACAATACACGCCTGCCTACGCCTCACCGCCGCCTTACCACTGACGCCATTACCCAGTAATGCTAAAACAGCCCAAGTACAGGCATCAAGTAGTAGGTATCGGCTAGCACCACAATATCCTCTATCCTCAGTGCTGCTGTAGACTCCCTAACGAAGATGCTGCGGGATTCTACCCGACGCATACACTCACTGGAACACATACACTCACTTACTGCGAATTTCCGGTCCCCGAGAATTCGTTTATTTTTCTCTACTCCGCACTATCTACTGTCACTATTCACTCCTTTGCAGGCAAGCGCTGTCCATTTCAAATGGTGCCCCGTTCCGTTGCCGAAATTAATCCGCCTGTCGCCTGTCACCTATCGCCGGTTGAAACGACTTCATTTACGGTACTGTGTTATTATTATTATTATTATTATTGCTGTTACTCAGTATCGGTTTTAATTACGCCGATGACTTTCGTTTTCCCTTTGGCACTTTTTTGGCTTTTCGTGTGTTAATGGTATTTCTTTTTTCTGTTCAGCAGCTGTTTGTCAAGTTGGGGCCATTGGTGTGCTCTTTCGCTGGTGAGCCCAGCAAGGCACCACGAACGAGCCGTCTCTCGTGGATACCACACACCAGCATAGCACTCGCACACACTTGTGCCGCCGTCGTTTGCTGTTGTTCGGTGCGTCAGCAGCCGCTCGCGCTAACTTGTCGGAGTGGGGACCGCAAGAAGGCAGAAGTAGCAGAAAGGCAGGGCCCTCAACCGCTGCCACAGTAGCCGCCTTCGTCGTGTCGTGGTTGCCGTCGCCTTGCTCGCAAGGAAGCAGAGTAGCAGATGGGGCTGGGGGAGCGGCACCGCGAAAAGCGGAAAGCGGCGGGCGGCAACGATCCGCTAGAGCCGAGGCAGAGGCAGCGGTCTGCAAGGAGGAAAGCCCGCCCGGGGGAGGAGCCTATTCGACCACTTACGGGACCACCGCCGCTACCACCACCACCACCAAAGTCAGCGGCAGCAGCCGCAGTGGAGCAGTTGACGGTTAGCCAGTCGGCCGTCGACAAACGAACAGACATACGGCCATGACGGCCACTCACACACCGAACGACGGAACTGGAGAACGCACGGAGAAAGGACGAAAGAAGGCTAGGACGTCGGAACCGAACTGTCTTCTGGCGGTTTTCGAGCAGATGATGGAAAAAAGTAAGGATGGTAATGAGATAACGGAGAAAATGGACCATAGAGGGAGCTAGAGTAACACTTGCTGATGTATACAAGATTACCGCTGTCCCCAGTACGTAAAGAGTCGGATGGGCACGAAGGAGCACGGTCCATCAAAATCGATTTAAACAAAGCCTACACAAAGGTAAATTGTTGATGAATAAGGGAAAAGAGAGAAAACAAAAACGACAGAAATAGATGAAATACTACCAAGTCAAAGCAACAAAAGTTGACTATTTTGACGACAGAGCGGACAACTGATCCGTTCATGAAATAAACAGATTGGACTTTTAATGTAATTTTATTTTAGGGTATTTGTTATTTATCCCTCAACTATGTTCTACAGTTAGGTTCTTTATCTAGTCTAGTAGTTTGTATAATGTTTGACAAGGACGTCACTTCATATTTCAGAGTGAAATAGATAGGAGTAATTTCTCTCTGTATATATCCTAGTTCCTATATCCTAGCTTCTTTATCGGTGATCTGATATGTAATATCCCATATCACTTATTTAATGCACAAGTTTCAATTACCGTATATATTGGCATATAATTTAGCATAATTTAGCTTTAGCATAAAAAGAACTTACGAATGTATTTTACTTCTTGTTGATATAGGAACTTTTGCCCATAGGTTGATATTAGTCTTTGAGAAACTATGAACGCCTCATCTAACATGTTGAGCTGTCTAGAGTTTGAACAAAATAGTCAACCCTGATTACTATAGAAAAATCTGTGCTGTGCACGCTTAAGCATTTGATACTATTTTCAAATCGTGAATGCGATCCTTGGTAGCAAAGATATAGGTTGGAGAATTTGTTTGAGTGCCTTAGATTCACTCAGCAAGAGATAGCAGAGTGCACCCAACAAACATACAAATGTCTCAGCTGGTATTAAAAAAGTAATAGCCCCAAATACATATATGAGCTCAAGAGCAATAAACTATACGATGCGATGATTCTTGGTCCACGACTCATCAGTTCGAAGATGAATACGGAACATCATATCTAAAGTAGCTGATGGCAGTGTGCAAGGGTAAATAATTTTTGCTACTTCAAAGTTAGAACAAAGAAGTTGCTTCGGAGGCTTCCTGCTACTTTAGACAACAAAAAAGTATAGGAGCTTGATGTTCAGAAGCAATCTGCGTTTTTCACTGTTCACTACTCATGTCGAGACCATATATCCTTAGCTGTAACTATCACATGTAAGGAACACAAAGCTGTATTATCTACAACTACTCGCCACTTGTTAGCAACATATCTGCTATAGCGCGATCGTTAGATTGAACTTGTGGAGGAAACATATTAATCCGAGCCGTCGAAATTGATTCAGCTACAATTCGAAGTTAGACTTTTCTTTGTCACGCATTTGTATGCCACCTGCGTGAGTTTTAGATGTCTTTCCGCAAAAGATGAATTTTTGCGTGGTAAAGACCAGTGGTCTTTGTGCGTATCTCTTAGGAGCATCGAGTAAAAATTTTCGAAAAGCAAATTATATTTGAAGCGTAGGTTATTCAAAATAGCTGTAACACGATTTTATGCTTCAATCATTAATCTCAGATTTTTATCCTCAATTCCCTTACTGCGGTTTATTTAGACCAAAATAAAGACCTAGAGGTGGAACTACCCGTGTAACAGCGTAAGTGTTTGGCCAATCTGTGTGGTACAATGAACGCCGTCTTATGTAACCACGAAGAAGATCGACAGTTCGAGATCAGCATACGCTTGACTCGTGCTCTATATGTCTACAGATTCGTCGGGTGGGCGCTGGCATATGACTTGATGAAGTATATGTCTTGGAATTTCGTCACACAGACGGAAGGTATGTTAGAGAAATTGCCCGATATTTCGCGAAAATTGATGCGAGAACAGCACGGTTGCTTAGATCCAAACCGCGATATCGAAAATAGGAGGCTGGCTAGAAACCGACACTGTAAGATGATCTACTCCACCCACTGACAGGCCACAAATAATTAAGCGGTTTTTGCAGCGAATAGAACAACTCAGATCAAAACGTTCTTTGTGATTCTAGAAAGACCGATAACGTGATTCACGCGTTGAAAAATGCGAACGATTTAAAGGAAAATGAGTCGGGTTTGAAGCATGATTGAAGCCAACATTTTCTAGCTAAAAAATCAGTTAATTGCGGATAGAATTTACTAAAATAAGAGTAGATGGACGATCATTATTAAGTGTTTAACATCTATTTGGAAAACAAAAAAAGAAGCGGTATGAAAAAGACCCGGGGAACCAGGGCAACAGCAAGATCCAGCTCCCTCATTTTTCCTCTTTTTGAGTTGATTCAAAACAGAGACCTCCTGGTTTTTTCTGAAGTAGTTCTGTATCATGATCAATGGGCTAATCCAGAAAGATGTCTTTTGACATTAAGACACCATGATACCATCGCAGGCTGGGTTTACACCACGAAAATGATATGCTTTTGGCTGCGTGGCTTGGGTGTTTAACGTGCGCTCTGTGGAGGACATAGCGATGAAAAACATCGTGCCGATTTGAAATCCGCATATCACCGGCTCGTGGCCAACATAAACGGGATATGATTGACATTGCCATGGTGTCACTTGAATCTGTTGGAGCAAACGTAATTAAGTCAAACTGATCATTTTGCCGGCACACGAAGTACGCGAGATAGCCGGGTCGGTACTGAGCCTATTCAGCCCTCAAAAACGATACAGTTTAGCTGTCAAATGCTTGAGTTTACCCTTAATGAGACGACGATTTAACAAACTCACTTATCAACACAGGCAGCCGAATTTTTATGCTTATAGCGGCATTTCGAAAACTCAGGTAAATTGGAGTTCCGCTTGAGGGTCTCATGCTAATGTAGAAGGCATTGTGCTTTGTTGTCTGTTTTATGTGTTTTATGTTATGCACTCTCGGTCTGGGGCTGGAGCGACCTATGAATATCCTGCAGGGCATAAAACGTCCACAATGCTCTTAAGGCGATAGAAGAAACCGTAGGGTTTCGGTGGCTGGACACCTTTTTTCGTACGATCTTCTTCTAGTCGATACGTTATATATATAGATGCATTTACTGTACTAGGGTGTTTAGCAAATGATGATGAATATATAAAATGCACTCGCTCTTTTTGTCTTCAAAATGGAAAAAATATTCTCTGTTTAGAATGGGCCCAGCAGACACTTCTGACCTAGCGTATGCAATCAATTCAGAGTTCCCTCGCTCCTGAAGTGACAGCACAGGATTCTGACATTAAGTTTGACAAAAAAACGTACAAAATATAATTAGGTAAATTAAAGAGAATATCAGTTTGCGTCTCGCTCTATTCCATCTCGGATTACGTGACACGTTTATCAGCCAGTATATATAGTGTAGATAATGTATTTAACTGTGTTTATGGCTGTAGAACTTGCTTGGTCCTTGCAAGCTTATCTCTAGTAATCGTAATACCTTTTTTCATGATTTGTACGAGAACTTGAGCCCTGTAAAACTTGCAGTTTAGCCAATAAACCACCATTTGTATTGTACTGCTCCGAAAACAGTAAATCATCTGTGTCACTTAGGCGGAAAATCTACGAGTTACCCAATAAAAACATGACCTAGGTCCTGAATTCGACCAGAAGCAAACGTAGAACCATAGTCTTATTAATTTAGGAAAACCCCAAATTCAAATTTTTTTTAAACTTCTTGGAAACTGTTTGTCGTTTCCTAAAATCTGACTAAATATCTCTTCACTTTGGCGTGTTGTTGATTTTATTCTGTTATTCAGTTACACTAAAAATAGCTGAGAGTTATGCCAGGTTTAAGTTAACCCTCACACCGGGGCTAAACGGATCATTTTTGCACAGAAACGACTACTCTACAGCTAAATTGTCGCTGTCAAAAACTAATGCTTGAGGCATTTCATTGGTCTAATGCTAGGTAAATAGTAAAGTAATTAAGTTGCTCATCAGCAGGGCCAATAACGTGAACAACAACAACACCCAGCAGCTACAGCAATGACAAACGTAAGCGCCTTGAACCGTAAACACTAATTTCTTCATTCTTACTTCATTTGCTCTGCCTTCCTTACGTCTAGGCTTGCGTTCACGTTACCAAATTTGAACTACGTGCATAATCATCATCGCTGACTTACATCTAGTAAACTTCGTCCCTCCTTCATATTCTAAATAATAAAAACAACAATAATTACACAACGATATAACGACTGATCGGACTTTAATCACTGAATAATCATCCCTAGATAATTAAACGGTGTGCATTCACTAGTCAACCCAAAACTTCAACGACTGTCCTGTGAAGCAATTGAGAACCTGTATAACAGCGTCTATAATTGGTCGTCGTGAAACTGTCTATTCCAAAACTGCGATGCTAAATGTTCTTGTAAGATAAGTTCCCAGAGTAGAATAGGCGCAAAGGCTCGCATTTAAAACACGGAGAACAATTCTAAACCGCACGAAACATCAATTATACGAGGTGCTTTAAAATGAAAGAAAATTACAATACTACACACATACACTAAAGCCCTAGAAATTGTACCTTCAAAGCTTCACCACGCAAACATGATATCGGAAATAGGACTCCAGTTACAATGTCAACCTGCGTGTTAACTGGTACAGAAACTTAATCATGACGCGGTTGCGCTATTCTTGCCTTAATGTTCAAATTTTAAATGAAGAATTAAGAAACGGGTAAAGAGAAGACGATAATAGCGAAGCCATCCACGCTTCTTGTTGTTTTTGTTTGTTGATGGTCGTGTTGGTGTTATTGTCGATCCTGTTGCTGTCGTTGTTCGGCAAGACAGCGGTTAATTGTAGAAACTAGATATGATAGATCAGCTAGCGGTAACTGGTCCTTGTCTGAAGAGAACCTGAGAACTGAAAGGCTGGATGGGATGGGACAAGCACGAATACAAGCAGTAGCAACAACAAAATAGCTTTGTCAAGTTTTATATGAACTGGAAGCTTTATAATTATGGACTGAATCTGGCCAGTCCCCTAGGGCCATGAGGACAAGTTTTTTAGGTTCGTACAAGTAGACAGAATGAAAATGTGCACGATCGGGTAATACTACAAGCAATGTATTCTCGGTGGAAACATATACAATTATCAAAATCATCGGACCCCGATTGCGTATCTTTAATCTACTTGAGGGTAAAGTTAAAGAGCATACTTATGAGTGCGGAACTTGTCTGCAAATAATATAGGTATGGTACACGTGATCTTGGTTGTGCAGAATTGTGTTGTGTCTGTAGCAAGTGTGAAGCATAATTATTAATAATTCTACAGCATGTAACTCGTGACTCACTACAGGATCGTAATTTTACTAGATTTACTAGAAACTGGAGAGAAAATAATGATACTTTTTATCGAATATAAAGTGGCAGTTTCTCTTTGGTGTTTGTTTTAAAGAAAATCTATTTAAATAGCGAACGCGACAGTGAATTCAATATCCCAAATTTTGTAGCCAATAGCACTGTTTATGATATTGTAAGAAAAACGCTTTTTACAATGCTGGAGGCGAGCTTACCACATTTTCCTTGGGCAACAATTTCAGCTGTTTGAATTGTTTTCCTGAGTGACATAGATGCACAGCGATTTCCGAGTTTTCAACACGGCATCTTATTCATAACACGGTGATGAAAATGCATAAAGACTTAAAACACATCATCAGTTGTTTATTTAAAAAAATTGATAACATATAAAGCAAATTATTCTCAACTAGCTTTGCTATATAGGCTATGTGCGCAACGTATTGTATGAGATGCTCCAAGACATCGTGGGCATATACACACGTAGCTTTGCTATGTTGAGATGATGATGTAAACAAATCGGCCGTAAATGTGAACAACGTGGTTTGGGCGGCTCAAGAGAATCAGCAAAATTAAAAGCAATGATTTATGCAGGTAAACGTTTTAAATTCACAGAAATTACTCTGAGCTAAGGTGTACTTTAAAGTTCTATTTATATACCTGATTTTATTATGCTCTTCTGCAATATAAAATTATTACTTTCATTATAAAAGGCGTTTAATATTTAAGTCGACAAACTATGCTTTTTAATTCGTGAAAACAAAATTTAAATTAAATCGTCTTCTTAGTTCAAAAATGCGTAGAACATTGTGCCGGGATGGCCACACCAACATAATGCAACATAGATATTGCGTGCACAGGCTCGACTTCTGTTGTCCCTAGCTAACTAGATTGGCCGTTGCTTGTCTTATAGTAGCCTTACTAAAGCAACTCTTACTAATGCACTTGCTTATTCGCTACAAAGGTTCATATGCTATTCGTAGTGCGACCACTTTTGCTACTATAGCGCTTGGGAAGAGAACGTGCATCTAATCAGCTCTCCAATGTAAATAAGGTGTCATTATATATTGTCAGCCGATTTTTCTATGATAGAGGTTACGTGCAAAATATTAACGGCGCCCTTGCCTAAAACAAGAGCGGTGAGCTTGAAGCTGAATGAGAAAAAATTCGTATATGAATACTATTATATATATGAACAGTAAGTAATGGGCAACATCCACCAAAGTAACTTCGAAAAGAGATGAAGCTGCGGAGAATAATGAATATAAATATTATTAATCAGAAAAACATATCTATGCCTATTTCAAGTACGTATGACCACCGCTCATTTAATACATGCATGTATTCTTCATTCAGCTCGAACATATAACCTCCCTGTTTCTGAAATTGTGCGTCTATTTCGGCTAACATTAAGGACCGGTTTTTAGATGTGACTGGCATTAGAATTCACATGTCGCCACTAAGCTATTGTACTCGACCTGTGCGGAACGGCTGATGATTAAGTTATCATGACGTGGTGTTCAACTACACGACCAGTGCAGCTCTGCTCTCATGTTTCACAATAATTCTTTGGGGAATCTTTCATCTCTCTTCGTTTCTTCTTTTATTCTTCTTTCATTGAACCAACTGCTCCTTGTAAGGTATATTGTCTGTTACTGAATATGATTTTATGAAGATATATATTCATTTGAAATCTGACTTTTTGGTAGTATCTAACGTTCAGTGTTAAATCAGTCGAATAGATAGATTACGACAATTTCACCGAGAACCTCTCGATATTCGTTAACGGCGTTTAGTTCCGACGAATTCGATGAAGATACCAATAGCCATGCTTAAGCACACCGACGTACACGCAGACCATGTCATCGGTCTCCATCAAACCAGAGAAAAAGTAGGTGCACACGTTGAGAATTACTAATTCGGAGGAAGGGAGAGAGGGAGAGTGAGTTTCAGAAGAAAGGGGCTTCTGAGTGAAAATTTATGTAGAGATAATTGTGTATCACGCGATAACGTGAAACAAGGTGTAAGTTTCTGGCTAAACGTGGAAAGAGGAAGAAAGAGAGAGCGTGGGCGTACTTCGGAAGAAAAAGTAATCCATGTAAGTTAAGCATTTAGCGTGAGTACCCCACTTCGTCTATGAATAGAATTAATATTAGAGACTCAATCTTTGAAAAATTTTTTGTTAAGCCCACAGCAAAACTATTGTTTAAGATTTTAGTGTCGTTACACAAAGTTTCATCGAGCAGATCGTAAAAAGCGTCATATTTATATTATGCTTGCTGCGACAAATGGAAATATTTTATTACCAGAACCTAGGCAATATCTTTATCTTAAAAGAAAGAAGATTTGACCAAAGTATTAAAAAACTAAAATTACGCGAACGAAACACGTAGAATATACAAATTCTATTAAATAATTTTAATTTAAAACGAATAATCACCTTATGATAGATAAGAACATAATAAGGCCGGAATATTGAAAGTGACTTGTTAGATGTGACAAATTTGCGTCGAGAAGTGCCAAGCAGCTTTCGAAACATTGGGGAGACGCACGATGATCGCTCCTTAGAAACTGATGACATTTGAAATCGGTCAGATAATTAGTAGAATTGACACTTATGTAACGCCGTCTGAGTGACTCATTGTAATCTCAAGCAGGATAAATTATGCAATGACAGTGGTGATATAAAGTGTGCACACGTTGTGGCGGAGAGTCAGTAGGATAAGGGCTGAAACTGCAGCTCGAACTTATGGATGTATAGAAGGCAGATATGAAACTGCATCATTCGGTAAAACTTATGACACAGATTATCAATTTGAGCTTATGAAATTACTTTTTATGGCCTGCTTGACACGACGCTCTGCAAATTATTTGGTAGATTTTATTATATTACACTTCATGCTTAGTGTAATATTTTACTTAAAATATATAGCTTGCATTTCTGTGTTTATTCGCATTGAATCTGCGAGCCAATCGGCTTTCCGAGTCTCCGCTGAGCAAAACAATCGAGGGAAAAGGGTGTATTGACGCTTGGTGCGTAAAGCTAATGCACACGATAATTCCCAATGGGACAATTGCGACATCACCACTACCACTGCGTGCCGGTTAGACAATGGCGATATATATATGCATACATATAACCTTGCCAGCCCCAGTAAAATTCAGACTCCAAGTATATTTTCAGTTACCCCTCATTGGGTCAATAAACCTTAATAAGGGATACTACCCAACTTTTTACATTCCAGATATATCATTTTTGCTCAGAATATATCTTCTTGCTTTAATAATGCTAATGTTTCCGATAAATATTAACGGAAAATTCAGATTAGCATCAATTTTGTTTATAATGAACACGTTCTGACTACCAATAAACAGACTCTCAGACACATGACCTTAAGCTCAGTGGTTCACGTCGTTAAAAGGCCTTAAAAATGTGTTGCATGCCGTAGTACTAACCGTCAACCACTGACTTTTTGGTTGTCCCAAAGCATTAATAAAAACCACTTGATGTTTACTCTAAACATCGATTTGCTTAGAAATGTTAACGTTAACAAATCTCTAATAATATTGCAAATAATTGGTTTTGCCGCTCAAATATTATTGTGGCTCAAATATAGGGCTTTCTGTCGCCGCGCTTACGCTTCAACGGGATGTTTCTTTTACGATGGTAATTGGCACGATGACAACACCAAACTGAGCCGCGCAATCATTGTGAAAATTAAGTAAAGACGTTCTTCTCGGGAATCACGAGCGTGTCGTCGCCTATTTTTGGATACTTTTCGTTGCTGTGCTTTATTATTCCCATAGAGGCTAGTTGGGTAAACTGCATCTCTACCAAGTGCCTTGGTGGTAGTCAATGGTATATGTGCATGGACATTATCCTGCGCGCGTTGCTTTTTCTGTGCCTCTACTGAGCAGCATTTTAAATTCTTCGACTCTTTTGGCGGGTCGGTTGTTGTCATGTTATTATTGTTGTTAGTGTTTTTGTTATTGCTGCGTTGTTGATGTGGTAGCAGTGGTAAACTGAGACGTCGAGTGCAAATTGTCCGCAATTCTGCATTTATAAATAAGAACTTTCTGCCCTGACCATCGCATTACACCAGCGACGAAGCCTAGGTAAGGAGTAACGTTTAAGCACCCGACGTCAATCATAATGTCGTCCGTTCATAGCGAAATGAGGCCGGCGTTTTCTTCATTTACGCTGATATTCCTTTGGCTCCTCTTGCACATTAGCCGAAGCACTCGATTCTTCATTGTTGCATTATTTACCTTATTGTTTCTATGATTGCGGTTGTTGTCATTGGTAGTCGATGTCATTGTTGTTGTCTTCGTAATCTCTTCAGCTGCTTTTTTGCCCAAGCCTATGCATTAGCGAATATAACCACAAGAGTGCGGACACCTACCTTCTGTTGTCACTACTCAACTTCCCTTCGGTGTCTGTATTTGTTTGTGTATATGTTACATAGGTTACATTCCTTCGTAAGTGGATATTCCAAATGACTGCAATGACCGACAACTTTTTGTCAAAGCCAAGAAGAATTTTCTGAGTTGTTGTTTGCCACGGCTTAATCGATGTCAGTCTCCGAAACATGCAATTTTTTCAATAATGTTAGACATTGATATATTAGATATTGATTTCCGAAACAGTCGGAATGTTTCTTAATAACAATTTTTTGAGATCTCTGAGTAATTAACCAAGCGTATATATATATATATATATATATATATATAT
>MNPL01020493.1:1096-13111 GCA_002081605.1 Tropilaelaps mercedesae
AATAAATTAAGCAAGGTTTTCTGTGATTGCTGCAAGAAGCAGACGCTCCCTCAACGATGGATGGTAACATCAGGCAAAAACGCTCGTTTGATCGCTTATTTCACCTGTCCTTTACTTTTGCCTTGAAAACAGCCAGTCCATAAACACAAATGACCTGCTGTTTTTTAAACGTAGTTTGATTCCCCACTGCAGAAGGTAGGTCCAGTGGCAATGTTTACCTTGTACGTAATTAAGGAAGGTGTATTGAGTACCTATTCTTGTTCCGAGGGCCCCTAAAACACCTCAACCATTCGTCGGATCGTTGTCCTATATGCACCACTGATCCTAACGCTGCTTTTACCACTAATTATAGCTGAGTAGTTAAGAAATGTCGCGTGAGTCTGTGCGCGTTCGACGAGATATGCGTTCTCAGCACCACCGTCAACGGCCCATTTGGCCAACATTTGCCAATGCATTTGCCGATACTGCACGACACCGGCTAGCTCCAAATCAACACGCCCAGCCCAATGGTTCCTAATTTGTTTCGACTCGTAGTCTGCGCTGTGATAATTGCGGCCTTCACCCAGTAGTCGGAATTCAGTTGTCAAGAATAACATTGTCGGACTTCAGGGAGAAGTGAACACGAAATCCTCGCTGATTGGCCGAGTGCCTGGCGCGAAACACAGCCCGAATCCACGGCGAGTCTGAATCGTAGGATCGAAGAACGTCAGATCCGCATAAGGTGAAGTTGCTTTTGGCCGTGAAGAACTGAAATCGAAGTACAAAGCTATGTAGAAAGCTATATAGCTACTTAGCGTTTAAGCTTTGACACTAGGACAGTTAAAATCCCGCATTATTTAGGCTAGTAGTTTTGTTGGAAACAGCACTTAGACTGCAGCAGCAGATATTACTTTAAATACATTCTGAGTTGATGCTTGTACGTACGGCTGTAATGTCAAAAACGTCCTAAACAGATTGAATGCGTGTTTATAGAATATCACCACAAAAAAACTCATTGTGTCACACCTTGGTTACTAAACGCATGAAACAAAATAACATTTACTTTACAATGGCTGTAGAACCTCTAGCGCATTATTCAGCCCTTGTCATGGGCTTGGAGCCATGCACATGCGAGTGTCATATGTAATGGATTATCAGACATGCAAACTCAGCATGTGCCGTTTAAAGACGTAGACCCGCCGTATAAAGTTCAGTTGGTTCGGTTCAAGAGAGTTTAGTTAGGGAGGATTAGCTAAATATCATTTTGTAGCTAAGGAAGATTTGTAGATAATGGGGTACGTGGGAAGTTTATTTTTGACTACCGTGCTCATAAAAAGTATCCATCTAGCTCATTTCGCATGCTTAAGGCAAGAAAAGACTTTATTTTGTAACGCAAATCAAAGGTGAAGTGGAACGCCCTTGTTCGCGATCATTCTTCTGATCTCTAACAAGTACAATCAGTAGGGCCCTATATGTGTGCGCTATAGCGATGCCACTTGATTTTAGCTTGCTAGTCAGCTCTTTGCGCAAAGGTCGTTCCCCATGTATATCTCTCAAGCGCCATTTCTCTTCTATTATCAACCGGTTCGAATTTTATTTTGCATAAACTAGAAAAGGTCAGTGGATAAGAAGCCTTACATATTTAATACATTTTGATCAGCAGACGTTAGACAACTACAATCGACTCCAGCTGTAGCAGTGTCTTGATCCAGCTCTATCAGAAATTCTAATACGTAATCAGGTACTAAAAAGCATAAATAAAATCGTGATAACACACGGGGAAAAATGACTACACCAAGGAGATGGCGTAGAGACCATGACGTCGCACATTTATAGGGTCCGCCGTTTGAATCCCACTGGGCGGACGGATAGGCATAGAACCACTTATCGCGGGAAAATGCCTAAGAAATAATTCGCAACGCGCGAACACTGTCACTGAATACAAACCCAATAGGGAAGGTATACTCTATTACGTGTGAATAAATGCAAGGAGCTTTCGCCAAAGAGGCGTGTTACAGACAGCCGTGTTACAGGCGCCCGGAATGGGCGTATCCACAACAAATGTTTCCGGTGGAGGTAAACTAGAGGAATGTCATAAGCTTCTTGCCAGTCCCACCTAACTGGCTGAACAATACTTACCGTAAGCGAGTCCTTGTTGCATTTCCCGGTCAACGCGTCAGGGGCTTGCATCTGATAGGAAAAACCCTCGATGAGGACGGCCTGCCTTTCGCCCGGGGAGCGGATGAGCCACTCGCACGTAGCATACGCAGGGTAGGCCGCAGGAAAAAAAGGTGTCTCGATCCATGAAGGAACCGACTGCTCGGAACCGCACCAGTACGACGCAATCAACGTTGAGTGCCCTGCGCATGCTATCGGTTAGGCAATGAATCGCAAATCATTGTGTACCCGCAAGTGGAGAGGAAGGAAATGCAGGAAAAGTCATGGTTAGATTTGTATGCTCCGAATTTGATATCTTGGAGTACGTACGTGAGTGTGTGTGGGTGAGAGTGAACGGTAAACGTTAAAAAAACCCATACGTGAGAGTGACTCCATTCGGCAAACGTATTTGGCTTAATTTGCATCTAGTTTTACATGCAACCACTATAATTTATGTACATGAGTGTTGCATGCGAGCTAACTACGTTCAACATATCGGTGGTGCCGAGCTAAAGTTAAGACAAACAATTCACTTTTATATGGAGCTGATTTAGAAAACTGGGTAATCTCGAAATCTGGCTCAATTTATTTTCAGTTTAACTTTTTTATTTACGCTATTTCAAACGCTATATCATGTTTCTGATATTTTCTACCTGGTTTTGAACATAGATCAATACCACCAGGTAATGAAATTAGACCAAAGTAGAACTTGAAGATGTATCCAATTGTCCAACCGATTTTTGGTCGGGTAGCCAGGAACAGCCTGCTCGAAGTGTCAGACAATCTAAGCTAAGGTTTCTCTAGAACAACGTATATTACAGCCCTCGTAATCTCCAGATTTACTTAAGCCGAATCCGGAATGGTAATTACCTATTGCTGGGAAAAATTTGAAATCAACCTTGTAAAGCCCTCATGACAAATCTGTGATCTCATGATGAGTAGAGCCGCACATCGAAACGATGCGATGGCTTTGGGACACAATGTAAGTGTTAAATTTCCTGAGTTAGATACAATAAATTAAAAATGTTTGATTTCTAATGCATACGCGGCTGGAAGTGATGTTGTTGTACTCTAGTCTGGTGAGCCGCAGCTTCAAATATATATATATATATGTAGCAAAAACTATAAGTAAAACATTATTGTAATGTTTTGACATCTGGCCTTAAGTAGCGCCCCTTAGCCTATCGATGTGATCGCCGTTTAAATCTGAATTCCACAAAAGGCCATTTTGTAATCGCTAACCTTCTCGTTCAATGCGGCTTCATTTAGCGTTCAACCGGCCTTTTATTATACACTTTTAAGACCTTTTCATCTTTTCTAAAATTCCCTCGCACCGTGATGTGTTAAACAAGCAGCCACTAAAGTATCTGCTTTTAGTGAATAAATGTATTAATATTGTAATGAAGCGTACAGTTGCAGCATTGTTGCTACAAAGACATCAGCAGAAATGCAAACAATTACTGGTTTAAAGGAATCGAAAGGGTCGACCTTATATTTGTTGACAAATTCGTCCGCCCTTTGGGAATACATCGGAACATATCTAAACCAAAAACAACAATATTGAGGTGAAGGCTTCGTTGCATCAGAAAAGAAACTCCGAGGGTTTTCTAGCAATATTATCAGGGTAACAGGACGAAATAACCCTTACGCGACACTTTTTGGGGATGAAAACAAATATATAAATATGCTATGGAAATAAACTAACTACTTGAGTCAAGTCAAATTTGCATAGTAATCACTGATTCACGTTAAAAAAGTTGAAAACAGGGTTGGCTTGAGGACTGGTTCTTAATGATTCGGCTACTCCGTTCGAAATTTTTCTGGTTACCGCCAATCTACAGGGAAGAAGCTTCGTAAATACATTTACGAATTAGAGAGGGAATCGACGAGTGTTCTTAAACGTTAGGCAAACGACTTGATGTAAAAAGTATTGGCAGAGAAATATTAAGCTATCAAATCTCTAACTAATCAACGACATATGCGTTTATGTCCGTGGAAGAGGTTAACTTGGATGCAAAATAACGTGTTTGAGCAAACACATGCGTAAGATTCTTCTTGCAGCAGCCTTACTTACTTAAGTTGAATCAAATTTAGGTTCTATCGGTGAAACGAATAGCAACTTCGGATATCCAGCCTTGGCATACGTTTCGATACTCCGCTATCGAACATGACATTGCTAAACAATATATATAGATTCCCGAAATGTTGAGGCTTAAAATGGCGAAAATCCCATAGAATATATTTAGTTGAAACGCTGGGTATACTCTTTGCGCTATAGGCTAGCTGCGTTTCGATCTATATATTATGCGGGTGCAGCTTTCCGTTATCAAGTAGAAAAGAACAAAAGTAACAAGTGTGTATCGCCATATCCTACTTTGCTATCTTAGCCAAACCAATAACTAATGATTGGATTCATAACTTGTCATCAGTTACTTCTTTCACTCATATTTCTAAGCAACTTCTTTTCACGTGCTACTTAAACAGAATTATTCTAACATTAAACGGCTCAGTTACTTCCAGGAACCTTGTGGCACAGATCCGTCTAAAAGTAGGGACCTCATTAGTGCCGCACTATCCTTCCACCCGGATATAAATAAGCATAGCTTCTGAGAATAATCTGACAACAGCTCATCGCTTTTCAGAGACGGATTCTTCGCTAAGCGAAGCCTAAGGAGCGTGAAGCAAATCTTAGTTGCCTAATTTCGTCTAGAGCGTGCAAAATTTGTTGATTACTTGATTGGTTCCACGTAAAACGCTACCTAGCTTTTCCAAGATCTGTCTGAAGATCAAGAAGACAGTGTTTTACAGTGTTCCCCCCACGCGTTAGGCACGAACAAAGCTACCCATATTGTTATTGTTACTGAATGTAGTCAGTAACTAGTCTTTGTTGCATCTCGACTAGAAAAATGTGATAGGAGTCACTTTTGTACTTACTCGCGAAGTTGGAATAAACAAGTGATTTCAACTTTGCAAGGGAATGGAACTCGAGATTATCAGTCTACGAGAAGTTCGGCACTTACCTTTGGCGTACACTCCCAACACCACTAGGCAGATGTGCGATAACATTCTTCCAACAGCACTCATGGCGGCAATGGCATTTACGGCACTGTTTTTCGGTGTGCGGTGCGAACTTATCGTCATATGCACGTCTCCAGGAACAGCCAGCCCGGGCCTCAGCGCCACTCGAGGGGGAGACCCGGAGATTGCTAAACGGCGTAACTTTAACAAGCAGGAAAGTGCGAACAGAGCGCAGATCGTCAGCTCGAGCAAGACGGTGACGCGGCGGAGAGCTATTTTCTTTTCTTGTTTGGCTTGACAGTCAAAACTTTGATTACACCGACATCTCTGGAGGCCCCTGGCCACGCCGGTCAAACTAACTAACGTTATCCTGCTCCGGGCCTCGGCTCTTCACAGCGCCGTCGGTCTGGAGCGGGGATATCAAAATACGACCGCGACCGCATAGCGTTCTCTTACAGCGGTCGCGGTGGCGGCCGCCACGAGCAGTACAGACGCTTGTGCCGGCTCTGAGACCGTGGCGTCGTCAGCTCTCGGCTCTGGAGGGGTCCATTCATAAATGCTTTGTCAGCGGATTACTTCTGGAAAGGCGACGGTTCGCCGGGCGCAGCTCGCGCGTCGTCGGTGGAAAACGCCAGGCGGATAGCGGACGGGCCAATGCCCTACGGTTGCTTACAAAACTGCTTACAGGATGAAGGCCCTCCACGTGTGTAACGGGAGTTACACGAAATTAAGAAGTCCACTTCTGAGAAAAAGGGGGATAGATATAAAAAAAAATATGCCGCAATGAACACGACAGCGCTTGTTATTTTCTGTGTTGTCAAACCGACACTGGTTTATTTCACATAACTGTAGGCAATGTTCATAACCGAAATATCGTTCGCGTACTCCTTCGAACTGACATATACGCTCGATAATAGTTCGATCCGTAGCGTAAGCAACCTAAAACCAAATAGATCATTTAGCAAGCTAGGAAAGATATACATTAACACATAAGCGTATACGCCGATGTCCCATACCTGATTTTCAAAAAATTTTCATACGTTACGGTACATATCGAAGGACAGTTTTATATGTAAGTCAAAACTTTCAATACTGTCAAAAGGATTATGTGGGTAGACCAGAGTTACAGAATATTCTCAAAAATATTAAATTCTCATCTGAAGTCACTTTTAAAGCATCTGTAGGGTGCCCTCCTTGTATTAATAATTAACACACTAGTGCAACTAATTCAGTTTGTCACAGAACGGATTAACACATGCTGCATATTAACCAAAATCGGCATAGTATATTCCTCAAAGTATACGTGATTAAGGTATAGAACTCCAACTAGGCAGGAAAACGAGCAAGTCCAGCATTCACCACCCTTTTAGATTCTTCTGTGTAAGTTAGCCACAACTGGAAGAGTTGAAAAACACTTCGAAGCAGCTGGATAAGGCAGGTGAGAAGCGGAGAGGGGGTAATGGTTTCATCCATCTGGTCCTCTTAGCGTCAACAGGTAGCATCGGGTTGTCACCCGGCAGGGGCCAAGAACTTGCTACGATTTTCATTTCTGGTCGTGTGGTTGTCTTACCACAACTGTTGTCCTCTGCAACTACGGAGAAGGTAACCGAATTAACTGGAATATTTCTTTTGCTCTAACACCTATGTCCTGTTACCCCTTCCTCACCAGGTATGACAAGAAATCGACCTAGTTATAATACGTCGCGAATTGAGCTAACAATGAAACAAAACGTGTGCCATTATGTATATAAATGATAGTGATAATGCTCATCTGAAGTTACTTTTAAAGCATCTGTAGGATGCCCTACTCGTATTAATAATTAACACACTAGTGCAATTAATTCAGTTGGTCACACAACGGATTAACACATGCTGCATATTAACCAAAATCGGCATAGTATATTCCTCAAAGTACACGTGATTAAGGCATCGAACTCCAACTAGGCAGGGAACCGAGCAAGTCCAGCATTCACCACCCTACGTTTGGATTCTTCTGTGTAAGTCAGCCACAACTGGAAGAGGTGAAAAACACTTCGAAGCAGCTGGATAAAGCAGGTGGGAAGCGGAGAGAGGGTAATGCATTCGTCCATCTGGTCCTCTTAACGTCGACAGGCGGTAGCATCGGGTTATTACCCGGCAGGGGCCCAGAACTTGCTACGATTTTCATTTCTAGTCGTGTGGTTGTCTTACCACGACTACTGTCCTCTGCAACTACGGAAAAAGTAAACGAACTAAGTGGAATATTTCTTTTGCTCTAACACCTACGCCCTGTTACCCCTTCCTCACCAGGTGTGACAAGAAATCGACCTAGTTATAATACGTCGCGAATTGAGCTAACAGTGAAGTAAAACGTGTGCCACTATGTATATAAAGGATAGTGAGATCGTCCCTTCGTTTGGTCGACTGATATTGTGAGGAGCATCGGTGTCTCTAGACGTTCTCGATTGACGATGGGCTTTAGACCTGGCTGTGTTGATATCAGTGGTAACAGGAGACTGGAACAGTGGACACAGAAAGGAGGAAAAATAATACCAACGAATCCTCGGACGCAAACCGGCCGAGCTCTAGTGAGCCGTGTTCGGCCCGAGACCACTGATGTCAGCCGTACATCTCAGACGCTTTAGTGAGAACCTAAAGCCGAGATGACTAGATCCCATTGGTTAGTTTTTACGTTCCGCCACCCTCCGGCTCCAACTAAGTCGCCTGCCTCTCTACCATTCATTTTGCCCATTTACCTGCGGGAAGTGTCAGTAACAGAACCAATTAGGGTGTGTAGGCAGCGTCCACGGGATACAGTGGTGAGCAAAACGTAGGAGGCAAAAATGGCTGTGATCTACTGGCGAGATGTGGACAGTACTTAGTGACAGGGAATATGAAGATTCGTCCTGCAACGGTTATATTTTCTTTGGGACTGTACTCGTGCGCCAGCATTACGGTTAGGCTAAATAGGGGGTAGAAAGACAAAGTGGAGGATAGTAGAATAGTTGTTCACTTACTGTACGCGTTAGGCAGCACAACGAATCACGATAGAAGTTCACGGTATCGTCTAATGCAACGTTGGACTGGCACATGGGTACCTGTTGAGAGTTCCCCAATTATTTGAAATATGTTATAGAAAACGCCGGAGGCAGCTTGCCTTTTGTCAATTCCTTATACAGAGATGTCTATGCAGAGTCATCAATTTCTTGCATATGATATCGCAATGTCTATTGCCGTTTAGCTAGAAACAAAATTATGTGCTAAATTCTCTAGGCAGTAATAAGCGAACATAAAAAACCACCGCTCTAACGAAGTTATCTAATAATTTTTCAAAGTGGTTTGCTCTTCCGGCTATTTTCTACTACCACGCCCATTCAAGTACTGGCATAGAGGAACAGTTTGGCTACCTTCATCTATCCTTTTATCAATGATTCCAGGCTATCGGCAGGCGCCACTTTTCGCATTTACTTGAGTGCAGGTTACTGTATCAGGAAGTTGCCATACATTTCCGGTACGGTTATATCAGCAAAGGAATACACTTGTTCGTATTTGCATTTTGCAGTAGAAATAATGCTAAGAATAGTGGTGAGGTTTGGGTCCTTCGGTAGTTGTGTACTGATAGGACCGCTTGTCAGTCGTAGACATTTATTTGTGGACTTACGCGCGTGAGATTAACCCGGTGAAGAGAATCACGATTATGCGTAGGTATGGCCAGAGTATTTGTATGGAGCAAGTATCTGATCATTGTACGGCACTTCGTTAAGGCAGCATGTTAATTGTCTAGCTATGATAAACATTGCTCGTGTGAACATATATGAAGTCATACCGGTTTCGACTCTCATTAGGCTTGCAGTTATAGGCATAAGTGGCGTGAATCGCAAAACATTTCCCCTTGAAAGGGCAACACAGAAGTCTAGTTCCACGTAGTCATTTAAGTTTAGACTATTTTCTCAGTGTCTGCACTATGTAGAACGCGGGACAGGGGTGTGCGTGTTTACGGATAATGGCTTACGCTCTGTTCACCAGGAAGAATGGTGTTGGTGCCTTATGCAGAACATCTCGATTCCATCCGTAGAAAAAGTAGTTGGCTAGCAGGTCCGCCAAGCATTTTTGTGGCTAACCGATATAGTGGCCTCGCAGTTCCATCATGCGAGCCTCGGAGACTAAGAAAATTTTGTTCCGGCCTCGGATGTCCTATTTTCATCGCATGCATTCAATTATAGGAGAGTGTTCGATTGGTTTAAACAAAGACTAGGTGCGGTGTACGGAAATTCTCCAATAAGATAGGAGAAATAGGAAGAACCTAGCAATCGTAACCAGAAAACTGAATCAAAGACACTGTGTAATTGAATCAGTCTTCAAGCAGTACCTGAAGTACTATGGTTAGTAAGGATTAAGGTTTTATTGAGCTTGTAGTCCATCTCGCTAGGTAGAACTTTTCGATATAAACTTCTCGTCTATCTTTTCTGCAAATAATTACTTTTCTAAGGAAGTCTAATTTTGTAGCTAATTCCAACACCTTATAGGGCTCTGTAGAAGGTCTAAAAACTACCATTTTTGTGCGCCTGTATGATAATTTCACTTGAACATGGTACTGCATTGTAACACACCTGTGGTTTGAAAAAAACTTTCAAAAACCATGTGTTTTTGAGAATGAGGCACGCTCCCGTTTGCATTAGCGTGCTCAATTAACATATTCTCCCACGATAGTGTCTCCAGCTGTTTTAGGAAGAAAAAACATTGTGGTAATTCGTACCTAGTATAAATATTTTGTAAAGTGGAATTATGGATAGAACACAATAATGACCCGGATTCAGAAAAGTCACTTTGACACGTAAACGCAAAAACTCACGTAGAATTTTTATTTTATAATAATTTATAATTTTGGACATATGTCGGGACTACGATGATGCCCCATCTATGATTGTGCGTCACGTTACTTCAGGTTTCTGTGTGTTGCTGCGCAAACGTGAAAGCCTAGCATCGTTGGGCTTACATCGAAATGTTCATTACGGCCACACGCTCAGGTGATCCATAATAAGTTTACGACAACAGTTATTGTCGTCGATTAGAGGAAATATATTATTATAAAATTCCATCAGATCAGAGTAACGCTACAGAACGCTCAGCGTACTTGTCAATACAAGTTCTCGATGTAACGCTGGACAGCCTTTGTTATGATTGCATATGTTCCTCCTTGGTACACTGAGAAGAGCGCACGTATAAAACGAATTAATATTCATACTACAGCATCAAATGCCTACAAATAAGCGCACGTTGAGACATAACATTCATGCTGCCTTTGATAAATTTTATCACTTGTTATGAAGCAATAATGAACCGTAGCGCGAAGGTAAATTATTTCTGGAATCTCTGTTTGCGTATATAAGATAGATACATGCGAATAAAGGACAAATTATTGCCTTCATCATCACATAGTGATGTAGGCGAGAGATTACGAGAGGTTAGTTCACTCGACCAAACAACACCTGCAGCAGTATAGTCATTTGCAAAGCAGTAACAGCTCAGAGAGATACAGACATAAACCCGAACCTAGCACGAAAACCCAGTAAGTCGTTTCAAAACTAGCGATTACAGTTGGCTTGTTTTTGCTACGTCTGACGGACCACTGTTTGACAAACACTAAGAAAATGCACCGAGCCGTGGAGTTTATGCTCTATCTGTAGGCAAGCGAGTGTATTTTTCGCCGCTAGCACACGTTCAAGCCTTTCACATCGCTTTCATTTGGAAACAGTCCTAGCCACGATCGCCCGGTGTCGTGGGCAAGGAGAAAAAGCCGACCGTCTCCGAAATATAACCTTTTTCGACCATCGATATGAGCGATAAATGTCGGCATTCCAAATTCTTTTATTTTAAGAGCCTCATTTGTGTTCTTTTTGAGAAGACACTTGACGTCATTCTCTTTCAGAGCTTGTAGGAAACAGAACGTCACCTCCTGGGGTAAATTAACGGACTTCGCAACTTGGAATACATTCCAGCTGGAATACATTCCAAGGACATAACTTCTCTTTTCTTTATTTATGAAGACGGAATAATTGCCTGAAATTGAGTCACCAACAGCGAAACAGGTTTATAGGCTTGATCTGACAAGCGGCAAAAGGAACAAAAAGGAAATCATTTCTGTTTTACTTCGGATTAGGCCCAAAAACTTCAGAGCTTAGTTTTTGAGGAGTATGCATAGTATGCATAAGTAGTCCGCTGGCCATCACCATACAAGCATATACTTTCCCAGGGAACAACTCTGCTGTATACAGATTTTCTTACATTTGTTCACTGCTTCCAACTTTCTTATAGTCGCATTCGTATTAGCTAGACAGCGTTGATGTAACTCCTCTAATTTACTATATTTTTCCCGACCACAGAAGCACTAAGGTATTGCCAGGCGAGTGCAGTCGGCAAAACTTATTAGTTACAATATAGTCGTATTCGTTGGCAGTACTTTCTCTAAGTACTTCAGGGTAGATTGTTGGACGCCCAGTAGGCCAAGTGCTATATTAGTGCTACACTAGTGTGAGAACGGAAATCCACAACGTTGTACTAATTTTAACGTGTAAGAATGGAAATCCACAACGTAGTTCTAATTTTAACGTTTTTGCTATTGCAGTGTTTAGGACCGCCACAGTAACCACGTCTGATGGTCGTGCGATAGTGCATCAACTCGCTACAAAAAATTCCATTTTTAAATTCGTCGTATAATCCATGTCACTTGTTACGAGCACCATTTACATGAACAAAAAGTAAAGCTATTCATTTCTTTCTCTATTTACCACAACCGAATCGTTGTCTTCTAACTCCTTCATAAGGGCGTTAGCAAAAAACGGCTTTATATATATATATATATATATATATATATATATATAT
>MNPL01020494.1:3427-19264 GCA_002081605.1 Tropilaelaps mercedesae
ATTTATAACTAAGTAAGCTCGTTCGTTGTTAGCCACTGCTTAATGCTAATTGATCAAGGCAAGTGAATTTGTATCGATTGCATTCATTGCGTTGTGCATAGTGTTTTGGTCCCATTTAGTTTCAAGTATGTTGTCACGCAACGGAGGTACACATTTAGTTTCACATACATCTTTTATGATTGATTCATATATTCAGTTGGATTTCAACATGAACGGGATCTCCAATTCACATACTAAGTAACATGACGAAAGTGGTATTGCGTTATGGAAGTCGTCTTTTCAGTACTGAAACTAAAGCTTAGGTAACCCTGTGTATAGTCGTTCAGGCCATCCTGAGCCAAATTTAACTTAATGATTGATGTCTTTAGATAGTAAACGTGATCCACTGCTAGCTCCTACCATAAAATCAAGAAGCCCTTTCAATTTTACTCTTTTCTGGGAGGGGTTAATTCACAGCTTTTCTATTTTTATTTTCTGAGCAACGAGAGCAATGGAAATGGATAAAACGAGTCAGTAGCCATCTTAATTAACACATTATCTCAAGGGTAACTTTCTTTTTATGTAGCTTTGTCCTCTTAGGCTGATGAATACATCAGCGTCGCGGATCACGAGGCGACTACCTAAAACGCTTTACGAATGAATTCGTGGAGCCGATATTGACCATACTATTATTACACACGTACGTTGTACGCCTGCTCGATAAACGTTATTCTAGCTGATACGCTAATTCATATTACAAATTAAGTATTATCGTTGAAGTTCTGCCATAAAATAAACGATAACGGAGTAACTCTTCTCTTTGAATATTTATAATATATACTTTTTTAAAACTGTTTTTACGGTTCAGGCAGATCTGGGTCTTGCCATTTTTTTGCTTTCAGATTCAACGTTTCATTCCACTGGTAATTAGTTTAAAATATAAGCATTTTCGCTTGATCAGTAATGTTTGAGGCAGAGGTAGGCATGAGGACTCTCATGAATAACCATATCTTACGGTGATGCCGTGCACATTCTTGCTCGCAAATAGTGTTACAACACCTGCAACTTAAAAGAAGCTCAATTAAGCATGTCACGTCCGCTGCAAGACTGCCCGATAAATTCCTGTTTTAGTTAATCATCGTATGCATAGGAACCTCGTCAGTCATTAGTTGTGATGTGTCGAAAGACCTGTGCTTATACCAAGGTTTGTAAACGGCGGACACTTCGCTTTCTTCTGCAAATAAAAACGGGCGGATGCTTGCGGCAGAAACTAGTACAATGTATTCCACAGCTGTGTTGACAATAGGCGCAAAAACAAAATAAACAAAAAATAAATTTTAATGGTTGAAGTAACAGCCGATTTCCGGTAAATGGGTTTGCCAAGTGCATGCAAATTTCAGTTAGACAAAAATACTTAAACTAGAAATATCAATATACAATTTTCAATTATTAGTCGTCTCTATGTAATTGATCGTATGACATATCAACAAAACGGATGACATTATCCATTAAGCCCGAACCGTAGCCTTTAATATTCTTAAGAAGCGATAGACGTCTTAAAGAATTTTTGCACAGGTAAAATAATTTGAAAGACTCTTAGCCTCCAACTGAGCCAGAACCAAAAAAACAATGGATATGTAAAATAAGTATAGGTTAGTACTCCTCGTTAGTAATTACAAGCAACTTTGCGTTCCTGCAGAATCTAACCAGCTAGCTTGCATAACTCGCTTAACTGGCTTGAATTTGCAGAAATAAATTAAGTGAAGACCCTTACCGTTGACCGAAATATACGGCCCGATATCTCTTGTCAGAGTAAATACTACACTAATTTTCCAACATCAGCACCAAGACTTTTCAAAATGTATAGAATATAAATGCGTTTATGAACCTACATTAACGTAATGTTATATCTCGAGCATTCACATCAGAAATCAAAATTTTTGCCCACACGTCAACAGGATGCAAATGTAAAAGCAACTATAGTTTATGATTATTAACAAAAATAAGTAAATATCCAAAATTTCAAGTAGAACTAAATTAGACGGACTCTACAACCAACTTACTCTAAAATCGTTACAACTACTTCAGACTCAAGTTAAAGATCATCCATATGTTAGTTTTGTGAGGCCAGGGTGCGCCCAAGCGTTCTCTGTAGCACTAGAAAAGTATATATATTAATGTAATAAGTTGGTTGTCTGCAATGTAAACGTAAATGATTTACTCATACTATAACGCATTTTATTCTTCAAAATATATGTGTTTACATTTGCCTAAATCGTTAGAAAAAATACAATCCATTTTTACAGGTTATTATTTTACCAATGACTTTTTTCATGTTTCATGCTTATTAAGCATAATATAATAAGATTGCGCTTACGAGTTATTTGAACACTTTCGAGTTTATTGGATTACGATATGCCGTACAGCTATATTTGGTCATAGAGGGACTATGTAGTCTATTAAGCTCTAATTTAAAGTGGTCTAAACTTCCTTGAGTGTTAGAAGGTCCAAACTTAATTGTAAAATCTAATCAATCTGCTTTGTTATATGAATAGAGAATTTTTATTCCAATACGAGAATTAGAAATGAAGTATAATGGATTAGTTTCTGAAGACTTTTCCGAACACCGGCTACCAATCTTTATTACCATTTATAGAAGTAGCCTTTATTCATATGTATACGCATATATAAATTTGCACTTTTGTCTTTTTCAGTTAGGCTAGAACTAAGCAACAGCGGTCCAGTTTACTACCTCAGCGAAATCAGCTTTTCTGCTCGGTTAATAGGCGATTTGCCAGATTTCAAGTACTTATTTATATTCGAGTCAAATCGGCCTGTACGTTTCTTCTTTAGCAGCCATGGAAAATCTTATATGCAGGTACTATATGTTTTTCACACGCATTTAGTTCTTATAACATTCACAGGTTTGTCAACTGTATACTTTGAGTTAATAACTGTCGACTTTCCAAGACGACATTAGCCGTAATTTAGGTACCATAGTGGTTACGTGTTCACTGTCAAATAGCCAGCTAGGCAGACATATTTGAATCTCTAAAATATTTAAAAGAAATAAGTCGTGAATGTTCAATATCGTTCCTTATCTCAGCTCTCTTGGTTCTAATGACGGTGAGGAGGTAAATGCAGAAGATTTATGGGTAATGCATCTTTCGTGGCCTCGTGGTATGGCCTCCAAAACTAGGCCCTTTTTATATTCTACGAAGTGGTTTTATACAATACAATCTTTTGTCTAATGGTACCTTATAACATTTAAATAGCATAATTGAGCCCATCATTTCATTTTCGCTTATGATTAATTCGCAAAGACTATGCTTTAGAAACATTCGGGTTGCATAGCAAGCAAAAATTCCCTAACCTATTTTAGTCCATATTAGATAGCTTATCAATCAATATTCATAAATCTACAAATCTTTAATTAAGTAACTAATTGAATAACTAAATCCAATTAAATAACTAAGCTTTTGCAGACCACTGCTGCTGACTAGAATATAAGTTAAAATTTAAATATCAATGTGTGATCAGAGACGCCTATGTTTTACATCTTACAGAAACAGCTTGCTCATAAAACTCGTTGAGTATCTGTTTATCAGAATCAAATTTCTAGAAAAATCTGGCACCTCTAAAGAACGAATAACTGACATTTTCGGATTATTTTAATTTTTAGAGCATTTTTTATCGAAAATCCGCGTAATCATTTATAAATGACACATTAGGGTGGTCGCATTTACGTTATATCTTGACCCGGCCTTTAACAACGCATTATGATGGTTTAAAGCATTAAAGATGATTTTGTCATTTTAATACGTGTGCGCTTTTCGCCAACGCAAAATCCTTTATTTATTCAGTTAAGCAGTTTGTGAAGTGATTATCATTTTCATCGAATACTGCCGAAACGCTCACACTTAATATAAGGGCCAGGAATAAAGAGAACCGTAGTAGATAGACCTTAGTACTTGACCAAATAAAAACAGTTAATATTTAATCGCAAACCTAAGTTGCATGTATTGGAATATATGGATCACTGTGCACGGACCAATAGTTAATGTGCATAGACGCGTCTTCTAATTTTATCTCATTAACTACAATTGCAGGTCAACCATACATTCAGTATTTTACCAAAAGACGCGGGCACTTTTGAAATGAAAGTGAAGGTTAAAAGTAGACAGTTTATTTCGCTGAGAACAATCGCAGAAGGAACAATGAAGTTCACCTTGTCTGGTAAGCATACATCGTATCTTTTCAAGTCAAGCTATAGCTGGATTGGTGCATACGGATGCACCAATCCACCGAAGGAGACGTAGCTGTACGGGTTTGATCCCCGCCGTTGCACATTTACATGTATGAGGTCTGTCTTACGAAGAAATACAAAAAGCGCTACCGTAGGCGTTAAATATCGGCTGATAATCAACCTTATTTTTTTCACATTTTCTTTAGATTTTTTTTAAAAGCTTACAACCAAGAAAAACACAGATAAACTACAATGTATAATTCTTGTGGTTTATAGTTATTATCTAAAGTCAAGTTTAGTGAGTAGTATGTGCCACGAAATATGAGTAACATGCTTCACTTTCGTTTTCCATTTATTAGAATATATTCCTGCTCAGCTTGTGTTGGTCCAGAATGGGACGAACTTGAAAACTGATCCTGGCCCGCATGGAAAAACTCTTGTGAGTTCTGCAATGCCTGTCAACGCTTCGTGCGTTGTGAACGACCCCGCCGGCTATTTTTCAGGTCGGAGTCTCGTATTCAAAAACTACTGGGAGGTAAGAACAATAACCTGCTTATCGTTCGTGAAATTATTTAGCGCTATAGGGCGATCAATGAATTGCATCTCGAAGCTTTGTTTTCCACCGTCTACCATGGTTCACGGTCTATATATACATTGGATGCATTGGATTACGCATTGGATTGGAGCTGAATGTTTCATAGAATTGTGTGCTTGTTTTTGAGTCATTGGGATGACGTAAGGAGATTATTATGTGCTAACACGTTCACTCGACAATGTAGTTTGTAACTTACTCACCAAATATAAACCCGCAACTACTAGAACATAAAAACGCTTGTGCTGTCGAAATAATTGTTGTTCTTTCTCGTGTTGCTTTGCAGTTAAACGATGACCAGGGTATCTATAACGAGACGTTCCAATTTCGGGTTCCGTCGAAAAAGGGCATAGATAGAGATTCCCTGCGGCTGTTCATTTACGCCAAGTTCCCGAACGATTCAAATGTAGCCAATCAAGCTCTAAGCCAGAACATCATAGCTGTGGGTACGCGACTCAAATTAGGGAAACGCAGTTAAGTGGGAGATCTGAAGTACTGTCCTCTCCTCAAACACTCATAAATTATCTCTTGTGAAACCTTTCGATAATTTATTGGAAATTTGATGTGGTTTTTTTTAAATACGATTTGTGTCGAGTATAAGTACTTATATATATTTTTGAGTTCACTTTGAAAACTCCATATAAACGATAACATGTAAACAATTTAGTGACATGTTTAGTTTGAATTTATACTAAATAACTCGCATAAAATTATGAATGTATATTTGAAGCTTCATTAAAAATCATGCATTAGACTTTTTACATCTTAATCTAACAGTTAAGAGCACATTTGTTAAGAGCAGGGCATTTTACTCTTTTCATTTGTTTTAGAGCGAATGACAATTGGTTGGAAAATTTGAGCTTTGAGGCCTTTGATTTCAAATCATGCACAAATAAAGGCAGTTATAGCATATAGAGCAAGGTAATTTCTTACTTAATTGACCGGACTGTTCCTCATACAAAATATAACGATGGCTTGCTTAGTATTTGCGGATTCTTCCTAACTACAGTTTTGTTATTTATACTCCGTTAAGATTTGATGTTATCTCAGCATTGTCAAAGCAGTCATCAATCATGTTGAACTTAACGAAAAATTATAGTATTTTGAAAAACTTGTTTTCTTTTTTGAATAAAACTAAAATGTATTTTCAGTGAAATGTTGCATACTTTCTCAGATGTTGGAGCGTTACCTCGCACAAATTGAATCATATACTCTAGACACACTTGTCTCTGCGTTATTTTCTAAATTAACTTACAAACTAGAAATAATTAAAATCGACACTAAATATATTTAAAAGAAATTTAATTTCGTTAGTTTTTAAACAAAATAAACATCAAGAGTCTCAATCATAAGCTAATTTACTACTGTTTGAAAAAGGACGAGCTTCTAAAGCCCTTTGTATGTACTCAGTTCAGCGTAGAATGGTATGTCCTACATTTTGTACACTATTTCCATTTCTCCATACATTTCACGGGCACATACCACGGGATAAGGCAGTTTTTTTAAATGTGTTTTCACTGTAAGCGAAAAAATAGCAAACATCGTATCTACATGGAACGATCTTATTATTAGTATTATTATTATTCATTCGCCAAATGCAGCACTAACACAACAAGTATAGAAATATCCTATTAGCCCGTTAGGCACAGCATAGATATGAATCTATTATGGGTCGTGCTGTTTTCTCGACACTAATAATAATCCTCAGACTTAAATTACCTAGTTTAATGGAAAAATGTCAATGTAATAATGAGACATTGCAAAAATACGTGGAAAGTAGCACATCTCTAAGCATATGTTTTGGTAAAATCTTGTGAATTTCAGATCCGATAACAAACTTGAATAGCACGGGCGATCTGTACTTGCCACGAGGCCAACTTACGCAACTGGATTTCAATTGCGATGCGAGGTGAGTTACCTTAAGCAACCTTAACTAATGTTCAAGTAGTTTAACAAATGTTTTAATTGATTTTACCATTAAATATCTCTATAGAGTTGGTTTTCTTAAGTGTTGTGAATTGTATGCAAAAGGTTATCCATCATGCGAACTAGTTTGTCATTATTTTTAGCCTGAATCACAAACTCCTGGAGCTACAGAAACAAGTGCCAAATAAAGACTAACATTACTTTCCTATATATTTTTGTGTTAGCCAGGTTCTATAGACTAAATATTTGAAGAAAATCAGTAACATATGAATAATTTAATTTTTAGCACATGGACTGCATCTACCACATACTTTCACGCTAAGCGTTACTAATATATTCTCACGAGCTATTTGCAAGTGCCAAGTTTCGTTTGGAAATCTTAGTTTAGTGTCATATAGAACTTTTAATCGGTGTGTGCGTATATATATATTTACAAGTATGTCACGTTTAATATAGTAGTTAGGTTCTTATTATACCATGTCTTTTCGACGTCCATTTCGCGCTTGGCTTCATCAGTCCACCAATCTATTACAACTATTTTCCGGTCAACATACCTGGAAACTCAACAGACTTTAACTGCACGGGCGAGCATCGCCTCAATAAGTGTCAATTCAGCGCTGTGCATTACTTTGACGTCGTTGGCGACCATGAGATTAGGGTATGTAAAACACATAGGTAATCCAGTTTACGTTGGAAAACGATTGCTGTGCCTTAAAATTTGTGACAACAGAGCTGATACTTGTAATAAAATAGCTATGTTTTCAACTAGTTCTTATTTCAGCTTCACAATTAAAAATTGTAATATCTCATCCTGTTAATGAATCTTTGAAATACAGCTAACTTTTTATATTATCGAATACCTATGAGGTTCAAAACAAAATCAGTGAATAGTTTTGTACATGACATTCGACTAAGCCTGCTTAGTAAGCTATCAACTTTGGACAGTGGATAGAAATCAACCATATTTTTAAACAATACAGTCGTCTGTGTTTGCAGGATAATAATTTTGTGTTCATAGCAACCGAAGCACGTCTTGTGTACTTAAAAGTAAACCGAACGCTACGATTCAACTCCACAGAAGAAAAATTCAGTTTTACGTGTATGCGACGTAAAACATTGCGAAGTACAGGTGTACTACTTTGAGATACTAAATATAGAGATATCATCACCTGGCGAATATTTAATGAAATCAGAATGCCTGTTTAAAAATTTACATATATTTCTGAATTGCTTCCAAAAAACTTTCCGTTTTTTAATTGTACGGGCATGTGAATTATGAAACGAACAAATGAACTTTCAATGACTTGTCTTCAATGCTCAAGTCGTGCTTAATAGTAATACTATTATCAAATATTAATAATTGCCAACCACAATATAGTGCCAAAGTTTCAATCGTCACTGGAATGTTGTTATTTCGATCTTATAATTGCATTTATTTCACTTTATTCGTTTAGGTGTGTGTATATAATGAGGTCAACAACATTCTTCATCTCAGGCCATTAAAAATGATCTACAAAATTCATATTTATGATGGTAAGTGATTCCTCTGCTAACAACGATTAAAACCAGTATGGAGCTTCGCGATCTAAAAGCTCCATAATTTATCGTATTTTGCTGCAATTGAGTTCCATATAATGTATCCCGCATGCCAGTTGATGTTTATCTGAAAAGTATATTTAACTCTTGGGGAGTTAATTTATTTGCAAAGACTAACTTCCGAGCAAACTTTCTCAAAATTTTTTGAGTAAACTTTTTGATTCGCAAACATCCAAATAAAATTAGATAATTATTATTTGTATGTTCTTAACACGTTCCGTTATTATGCTGCAGTGGAGTCAAAGGGTCTGCTGGGCCTGTTCATCGTTCCAATATCGTGTACTATCGTTGGATTCGTTGTTGCTGTTGCGGGAGTAGCATTCTACAAGCATTCAAAAGGAGATATGCGCATAGAAGTAAGCAATCGGCTATCTTGGTTTTTACCACCATTACGCATGAACTAAAGTGACGACGAATGCAGAAACATATGAACAACACAACAACAGTGAAGTAACAGATTCATTAGAGAAACAAGATTACTTGTATGGACTCTGTAAGCACCTTTTATTGATAGGGAGGCTTTATCATTGAATTGACGTGATTGAAGTGACTGTACCTTGCGATGTTAAGGAATTTAAACTGAGTGAGTTTTCAGCATTGTGCTTCGGCATTATATGGTCACGTATCCTGTGTGCCCTCATTTATCTGGCTTACATTGTCCTTTCCACGAGAAGTTCGTAAAAACCTTATATAATAATGTGAATCCCACTTTTAGGTGGCAAACTTCGATTTTGGTGGGGCGTCAAATTCACTAGATTTCGACGATCCTATTCAGGCTGCTCTGTTCGAAGAGCGAACTTTCTGGACGCATCTCCGTGACGAGTTAGCTGAAAGTTCATCAGCTTTCGGATGGCTATCGAGGCGGCCGAAGCGGTTAACGATTCTTAGCATTGTTAACGACGATTTGCCGAGTAGCGAGGATGTCCCAGGAACAACAGTAGGTCCTTCGATATCTATTGAGTACACGAGCGCCAGCACCAGCAGTAATGCTAAGGGCAACGCCAACATGTACCCTTAGTAATTACATATGGATCTGAATAGGCGCCTTTTAATACATTTTTCGTACACGAGCAAATACGGTCAAATGAATGACTGCTGTGAGTAACAGAACAACGATTTCGTGTAAGTTTGAGTGATTTACTTGACGAGGATTTAGCTTTATATTGCTATATACATTTCAATATTATTGATAGTGAAGTGAATTTCCCAATCCCGTTCTATCCTCCTATTCCTATTATTAATCTTAGAATGGTATTAATTTTAGAATCGTGGTGTACTTGACAAAGGCGGTAATAGGGAGTTACTGAATATTATCAATCTACTAGTATAATCGCATACAATTGCAGGTAAACGGTTAGTTATCAACAAATTATTCTGTGACTCAGCTGACGACGCAAACGATGGAGAACAATCTTATTGATTACTATGCATTTTCTGTTTTATCACTTTGAGTTTTTTTAGAAAACTGGAGGTGGCGTTTTGTTGTAGCGATAGCTCGGTAGAGGTCATATTGAATACCCGGAAACGTGACGAAGTATATGAGAAGATTTAACTAGACGCGTGCGTGTACTAGTAAGAGATAAGATTCTTCCAGCGTAAGGAACTGCGGTGAAAGTGCCATCAGGACCATTTTTGGAACGTGTAGTAAGAACCCGTTAACAAAAGAAGATTTTGAATTGGCTAGGTATTATGAAGTATATATACAAGCAGAGCTCAGGCTACATAGAAGTTGATGTGATGAGCAGGGGACACAGTTTTCTTCAAACAACCCAGCACTTGTAAAAATATAATTAAGCACGCTAAGTAAATAACAATATATAAGAAAACGTAACTTGCCAAACTTTCTGCAACTTTGTATCAGGATAAAGGAAATCCAGGCGCCTGAAGACTTCATGAAGCTGGTCAGCTACTAAAAATTTATTGAATTCACTTCAACCTTAAGCCTATGTAATACAAATAGGGCTTATTGATATTTTTGGCAAAGACAAATAAAGTATTATTATTTTTTATCCACCTATGAAATACCCACTGTGATGTTATTTACGGGGTTTGGCTCTATAAGTCCATATCGTCCGCTGTAAATGTTTCGTGTGTACACTACTCGTGATCGGGGCTCATATTGAATTCGCTTTACGCGAGCAGGTTTTTGTTACTAGGTTACAGGTTAACCAGGTCTATTATTTGTTAATACAAATTTTAATGCTGCTTTGTTGCTTTTTGCTGTTTGCTTTAAGGTTTGTTTAAGATTCTTCCACGTACTGTTCGGGCACACCTTTTATAAATAATTTGCTCGCGTGATTTGGACTGTCGATGTATCGATTAGATACGGTCATAGAAGAAACACGGTAATTCACCGCAGTTTAGTTGCAGATTGACTTATAATTGACGATAACGAAACAGGTTATTTGGCAAAGGGTAAGCGGATGAGATTTTGAAAAACACGTGTGACAAAAGCACGAATAGTAACTTAATGGACCATAGCGATTGTCATGTAAGTTGTGTATTATACTGCATTCCATATATATGTGAGAGATAAAATGTATAATATTTGAAGTTGTTAACGTGTTTTTATATTGTGTGAAGAGGAAGATGAATTAAAGCAAAAATAAACATCTAATTTGCCCTTAGAGCCTCTTCACTATTTCTTTCTTTTCAACAACAGCATGCATACATTTATTATTATTATTATTATTATTATTATTATTATTATTATTATTATTATTATTATATAGCTATTGTTACACACTAGTGTCTGAGTAAAACTATTTTTACTACCGCTGTCGGTTTTGTACCCACTTGTCCGTATAGAGCCAGTAAAGGGAAAAGTTAGGCGTACCCTAGATCGTATCGTAAACTCGACTACAATGAAGTAGTATTTCTAAAAAAATTCGCATTTATGCATTAAATGTCCTCATTTATACTGTCAACTTTAATGAATGCTTTATATACCGAGTACGAGTTGCTACGGTTAATTACACTTTATTAAAGTTTAAAGGCTATTCAAGTTTAGCCTTTTTCGGGTGTAATGCCTTTGCTTGTCAGTATAGCTTTAAATACATTCAAATTATGGTATCGTACTAGTCGAAAAAGCATGGCTTCCATATCTAACTTGGATTTGGTTGATAATTCTTATACTGGCTTGACGGCTATATAGCTTTGCTTTATTTTACTGATCCTTCAATTTCTTCTTCTGAATTGTACGTTTCCAGCTTTTCACCTGGTTCAACTATTTTCGTAATAAACAGATCAAGCAAGCAAGTAGTGACTACCACCAGCCGTAGTACCTTGGATAATATCCACCGTAGAATCCTCCGTAGCCGCCATACGGGTGGCTGTACCCATAGCCCCAGCCATAGTAAGGATATCCATAGCTGGGACCGTACCCATACGCAAGGCTATACCCAAAACCGTGAAAGGATCGTTTGGAACGTTCCGCTCGATAATCACTATTAACGGAGCCGCCTTCAGAACCGTTTTGACCTCCGAAACCGCCAGAAAGCACTTGTTGAGGTACTGAACCAGCCAGTGGCGACGTAGGCGATGAACGAGCTGTAGTCTGCGCGTCTTGAGCCGCTACCGCTCCCACGAAAATAAATGTAATGCAAATTACCTGAAATAAGCTGATTGATTAACTGCTCCTTGTGATAGGATTTTGTTGTTGCATTTATTCATACATTGGAGCTGCGCGTGCTCTGTGTTACATGCGTACCGATACGCACACTCAAGCACACGCACACGCAAGTTTTTAGGTGTGTCGGAAGACTGTCGCTGGCACCTGCTGTGTTTGTAGTAGCCAGTAATTTTGTAGACTAGGTTTTGTTTAGCAGAGTAGATCAACTGCCATCTCATACACTCGCTACTATTACAGTAAATATATGCAGGAAAATGCCTCGATTAGTATACGCAACATACAACTGAAACACTGACACATCCGAAATAATTTAAACTTACCTCGATATATTTGTTCATTTCGAAGTGTCTTTTGCTTTCCGTAGACAAGCGAAGTTTCTGCTATCCTTTCGCGGCATAACGTGTTTTATATAAATGGTACGGTCCTTGGGCGAGCACGGCAGGACAAAACCAGTTCTGATTCTCTCTCTCAGTTTTTCCATCCTCGGAAACAGTATAGAGAGCTAGGCATAAAGGGGCCCAAACTTTAAAAAGAGGCAACTTAAACAAGTGCAGCATATCCATTATTATCATTTTGCTGATAAAGAAATGCGGAAATATAAACACCAATTTCGTATACGGCGCGCAATTTGCCGAGATTCGCCACACTCATCCGGCCACTTTACGCTGGCGGCTTTTTTTCCTTACTCTACGTTTGCTTTTTTCTGCCCTCTATCCCCTTCTGCTTTTTACTGTTTCGTTCAGCGATTAAATCGAATTAAACATCCATATATCTCAATGAATATGCAGAGGTGCTCTGTTCTACGAAGAGCGGCGAAGCAAAGATGCATTTTACCCGTCACGATCTTCTTCCCGATCTTGCCTCGCTTGAATGACCTTCAAGGCACTTCTGACGAAGGACGGCAAGCCACTTCCAAGCTTGCTCAGAATTCAGACGTTTGTAGTCTTGAATCAAAAACTGAATATTATCTTTTGCGATGTGCCGAGCTAGCGACTCCTGTGCAGTACAACTTGGCTCAGATTTTATGGTCAGTTACTTGTTGTTTCTAGGAAAGTAGATTTAAACGACAAACAACGCCTTTAGAATACCTGTCACGCAACGATGTTCTCTGACATTTCTCATGTCAATTACAACAAGAGTTTGTGTAAAGGGGAAAGAGGTTCGTTATCAATGCGATCAGTTATAGTGGAAACCACTTACGAGAGTATTAGTACGGTTGTATAGCTAAGCGGCTTGATCGCAGTACTTCTGTTTGAAGGCGAGGTGCAGGGATGAGGGATTCATGCGAGCTAGCAAATGTATTAATATTATAACGACAGAATCGATGCGAATAAGTCTAACAAAGAAATGCTACGAGTCTAATGTGACTCTAAATTTATACTATTATATATCTTGTCATAGATTTTACAAGATCCGTTTTTGAAAAATTCGAGATATTGTGCATTTATTACTTTTTTCTATGACATGAAAGGCTTTATGGCAGCTGTAGGTACGCGTCAGCCAATGTTCTAAAATTTCGCTTGTTTAGACGAGCCGAAGAAATTGGTTTGCTGTCTATAGGCTAGACAATAAAGATTAAAATTAAAATGTTCGAATGATTATGCTATATTCATCAATATGTTGTATATAGGCTACTGAACATACTCGATATAAACTGTAAGAAATCCAATTACCCTTTTAATTTTTAATTTGATTTTATACAACAACTGAATTAATTTCCCGTTTAGTTATTCAATAAGCCTTGAAAAGGCTATGTTTTCTGTTATATTGTGAGAAACCAAAAATACATGATTACGTTTATTAACTACAAAATGATGGTAAGATAAGCATATACTATAGTACAAGCAGTGAGTGATGCCGTATTACCCTGGGTCTTGTTGCAATTTTGCACACCATCAGGTGGAAATATGATCTTGACCGACGTGTCAAATTCACCAATGGTGTTATACATGTAGTCTGCTTCAACCATGAATACTTACAAAAAGGTCAAAAATGTGGATTGCAAAACAAAAAAAAACCATAAAAACTTGCAAAAAAAAAATGTGGAAAATTTTATGCGCTTTGTTAATGTTGTCATGCAGATGGTCGATAAAGTGGCTCCGACATGGTTATATGAATATGATTCGCTAAAATGTATAGCAACTTTTTTTCGACCGCTGAACACTTTCGAACTTTCTTGCATTTCATCATCAGATGTAATCACATCACATAGGATTCTTAAATGTAGTACGACGTCGTTCACATTTCGTTGGTAATGTAGTCTATACTTACGTTTCTAGTATGTTGTAATCAATAGACGTCAGCTTACATTTGGGTTTCTCACAATCAGTTTTACACAAAGTAGATGTTTTCATTCTAAAATTGTTGAAACGGTAAACGAAAAACACGTTAGTTTCCATATTAAATCTGACTAACAATTAAAAATTGTGTTTTGTAATCAGTAATTTTGTCAGTAATCCGTAATGTGTTCAGCAGTCGATATACAATATGCTGACGAATATAACGTGGCTTTCGGTGTATATACGAATATTTTAGTTTTAAACTTGACTATCTAGGAAAACCAGCCTATATTTGCAAGTCGGACTACAATCAGTCAGATTTCTCAATGTCTATAACACAAAGTACAGTGAAATAGGTTTAATTTCCCAGACTCCAATACCCAGCCCGTCCCATTCTCTTGTAAGTAATCTAAACTTTTTCGACTTTTTGGGAGCTTAATCTAATTTTTGAGTTATGACACTTATTCCTAACACGTGGTGTTACCCATAAGTGTCTCAGGAAACGTTTTCTAACTAGGCACATTGTTTTGTTTCATAATAGGTGTTATTACACAATAGCGACGCATTTCTTTGACTAACGATAAAATTTTCTCCTGCAGTTGATTCTTGGAACTCATATTTATAATATTCGGGGCCACCCTAACGAATCGCTCACGCTTATCGAAATGAATAATTTTGGCTAATCACTAAGTACGCCCCGCGGTTTCCTTGACTTTGATAGACTTATCTAGATCCTGTCCATTGTAGATTTACGTGTTATTTCGTTCTATTCAATGGCAATTCGCCCTTTGGCTCGTTTGTTTCCAGTCGAAATATCCAAGCAAAATATCGTAATACACAACCTATTTAAACAATGTGATAGTAAGCCTACGTTTTTAAATTTCCAATGAGCATCACAGGGTTCCTTTGAAATTCACGCTTGCCTTTAGCAGATTTTATTATGGCATCACGCTCCAGCTACTAAGCCGCCCCGGACCGGAAAGGGTAGTATTTGCCAAAATACTACACTGTAGTGATACTGTACTGTCAAGTGGACATAGTGGTCCCCTATTCGTACATGTATTTCCTTCCTCTTAGAAATCTGCCACCTTGTTTGCGCTCGATTTAGGGAACTACTTCAGGTCATGCTGTAATTTTGGACATTGGCAAGACGTAAACTCTCATTAACGTAATTTTATCTAGGGCGAAAAATACCTTACATGATTTGAGAGTTTTTTTTATCATGACAGCAAAATACCAAAGAACTACCAGATCTTTTTCGATCCCTTAGATGCACTACAAAGAGTAGCATGTTCGATATAATGATATATGAATGACCTTTGATTTAATAAGATATACTTGAAGAAGCGAAAGTTATATATTAGGTTTGATTATACTAAAGTAGTGCTTGTTAGGTCTGAAAACAATACATTTAGTTGAAAATGTTTAGAATGAGTTTTCCACCACAAGCGATCTAGCCCACTAAAAAAACGTTAATTAGTCACAGGTTCTAGCAGGCTTGTCGAGCTCGGTGGCTTGGTGCATTCGTATGCGCCTTGCGACCGGAGGAGACTCGTAGGTGCACGGGTTCGATCCCCGCCGGTGCACA